>JALIGW010000001.1:12222834-12461977 GCA_023053685.1 Diadophis punctatus similis | reverse complement strand
AGAAGAAGAAGAAGAAGAAGAAGAAGAAGAAGAAGAAGAAGAAGAAGAAGAAGAAGAAGAGGAGGAGGAGGAGGAGGAGGAGGAGGAGGAGGAGAAGCAGAGGAAGAGGAAGAGGAGGAAGAAGAAGAAGAAGAAGAAGAAGAAGAAGAAGAAGAAGAAGAAGAAGAGGAGGAGGAGGAGGAGGAGGAGGAGGAGGAGGAGGAGGAGGAGGAGGAGGAGGAGGAGGAGGAGGAGGAGGAGAAGAAGAAGAAGAAGAAGAAGAAGAAGAAGAAGAAGAAGAAGAAGAAGAAGAAGAAGAAGAAGAAGAAGAAGAAGAAGAAGAAGAAGAAGAAGAAGAAGAAGAAGACTTTACATTCCTAATATATTTTTCTGATACAAAGCAAGACAATGACCAAAGGGGTGTGTGGGTTTGGGGTGGGTTTGTTGGTTTGTTGTTGTTGTTAGTCAATGCATGAATAACCTGGTCAGGTTGTGCACTCTGAAGATCAACCTCAAAAGACATGGTGGAAGATGCATTCAGTGCTTGCTGGCAGTGGATGAGCGAGCAGAGGAACACAAAATGTGATAGAGTGTCCATGAAGGCGTCTCCCCTCCTCTCCCTCCTCTGGACCCTGCCTGGTGAGACTCTAAATTCTAACCCCTTAATCGTTTGCGAAGGCCCACTGTCAGAACGATCGAAACGGAGCAGATTATAAAATGGAATGGCGAGTGTTCTCATCTCCGAGGAAATCTAGAGAGCTCCATAAATCAACACCACAATTCTTGGATCAGATCAATGGAGCCAGGTGAGAGACATAAACTGCCCGAGGCAAGATATGTGGCCCGCACTGCTGTGATTCAGTTGGACAAGGATGAATCGAAAGAAGTGAGGGCTAAACCACGGTGGGAGAAAACCAGCCCAGATGCTGCTTGCCTCACAATCAGGAGGTTGTGAGTTCAATCCTAGGTAGAGGCAGATGTAGGGTCTCTTGCTTGGGCAGGGGGTTGGACTAGATGACCTGTAAGGTCCCTTCCAACTCTGTTAATCTGTAAACTCTATTCTGCCTTGTGTCTTTATGAGTTTGTGCCTTTTTTAAAAAAAATCCTGAAGGGCCTATTTGCTTTTTTCCCCAGAGATGCATTTTTCTGTACTGGTAGACCTTTACTTACTACCACAATTGAGCCCAAAATTTCCATTGCTAAGCAAGACAGTTGTTAAGTGAGCTTTCCTGATTTTGTGCCCCCTTTTGCAACCGTTGTTAAGTGAATCTGGCTTCCCCATTGATTTTGCATGTCAGAATGTCACAAAAGATGATCACGTGGCCCTGGGACACTGCAACCACCATGAATGCATGCCACTTCCTAAGCATCCAACTTTGGATCACATAAACCATGGGGATGCTGCAACAGTCATAAGTGTGAAAAACAGTCGTAAGTCACATTTTTTTCCAGTGCAATTGTAACTCCAAACAGTCATGAAACAAATAGTTTATGTCAGAGACTACCTGTATATCTATAAGCGTAGATGCATATATTTAAGTACCATCAGTTGTGATGCGCAGTGATTAGAATGCAGTATTGCAGGCTAACTCTGCCCACTACCAACAGTTCGATTCTCACGGGCTCAAGCCTTCCAATATGCTGACTCTGTAAACCACTTAGAGAGGGCTATAAAGCACTACAAAGTGGTATATAAGTCTAAGTGCTATTGCTATTGCTATCAGCCACTTCCTCTACATCAGTGCTTCTCAATTATTTTCTGTTACACCCACCCCAGGAAGAAGTAAACATTTTGTGCCCCCCCTAACTCTCCGATCTGGGCCCCAATGGAATTTTAGTGTTAATATTTATTATTTTACTTATTATAAGCTGCAAGCAAACTATTGGCTGGGGAAGGCTGCTCTACCCACTTACCTGGGAGTAAGTCACACTGAACTCAGTGGAGCCTGTTTTCGGTTAGGCAGGCATAGGCTACCGTGGTTAGGGCCCTCTTTTGACACGGGGCCAGGCCAGCTTAATCAAGCCGATGTTTTGGGGTCGCCGGCCTGGCCCATAAGCGCCACCTCTGCCAGGCACTCACAGCGAATGGTGTGGAAGGAGGCTTTAGGGTGCTGTTCGAAGCTTTTGCCCAGCTGCAGAGGATGCTCCTTCTTGTCCAGCAGCAGGTTTGCCATGCCGTTGGCGCCCACCGAGAACAACAAGAACCCACGCAGCCGCACCACCCCGCCTGGCTGCCTTCTCTTCCGGGCTCAGATCAGCGTGCAACTGGGAAAACACTCCCCGTCTGGGGGAATCGATCGAGAGGGACCACACATGTTCCCCAGGGTCACACGCGCCCCCCCTGGCATTGCTCCGCACCCCCCCAGGGGGGCCCGCTTCACTATTTGAGAAACACTGCTCTACATGGATGACATCAAGCTGCATGTTAAGAATGAATGAGACATTGACTTGCTTGATCCACCTGACACAGTTCCACAGTGAGAGAACTGGGATGTCATTCCGATTGGAGAATTGTAGGCAGATGGTAGCAAAGAGAGGGAAAGCAGTTAAGATTTACGGGGTGGAAGTACCAGAGGATTACATACCAGACATACATACCAGCTATAAGTACCTTTGTGTTCCACAATCCCATGGGAATCATGTGGAGGCAGCAAGGAAGACGACAATATCCAAGTATCATCAAAGGATAAGTCAGGTCCTGAAGAGCCAACTCAATGGGAAGAATAAGATCCATGCCAGCAATACATACTCCTTACCAGTCATCAGATACTCCATCAGTACACTGAGTAGGCCATAGAAGGAGAGGGAGGCTATGGATGTGTAGATCTGAAAGTTCCTCTAAATATATAGAGGTTTCCCCCTCAAGTCCAACACCCAGAGAGCAGGCCAGATTTGGATGAAACCCAAAGCATCCAGGAGAACATCAGTAAGATGGCACTCAAAGATGAACTTCTGAGAGAATGCCTATTCTATGTCTAGTCTAGTAAAAATGACTAGGGATGACATGATAACAATGTCCCAGTATTTGAGGGGCTGCCACAAAGAAGAGGGGGTCAACTTATTTTCCAAAGCACCAGAAGGCAAGACAAGAAACACTGGATGGAAACTAATCAAGGAGAGAAGCAACCCAGAAATAAGGAGAAATGTCCTAATAGAACCATTAATGAGTGGAACAACTTCAGAAGTTGTGGGTGCTCTATCACTGGAGGCTTTTAAGAAGAGATTGGACAGCCACTTTTCTGCAATGATATAGGGTCTCCTGCTTGGGCTGGGGGTTAGACTAGATGACCTCCAAGGTCCTTTCCAACTTGGATATTCTATTATTCTGCCTGAGGCAGCAACAGACAAGGGAGGAAGATCAAGCAGAGGAAACATCATGGCAAAATAAAACCTCCTGGTGCTTTCTGAGCTTGGTTGTTTTTTATTTATTTATTTTATTTTTTTATTTATTTGTCAAACATGTATAGGATAGTAGTAGTTTGTATAAACATAACATAAGTAAAAAGTAACGATAAATAGGGCAATAGGACAGTAGGACAGGGACGGTAGGCACGCTGGTGTGCTTATGCACGTCCCTTACAGACCTCTTAGAAACGGGGAGAGGTTGACTGTAGACAGTCTAAGGTTAAAGTTTTTGGGGTTTGGGGAAGAAACCACAGAGTCAGGTAGTGCATTCCAGGCATTGATCACTCTGTTGCTGAAGTCGTATTTTCTGCAGTCGAGTTTGGAGCGGTTTACATTTAGTTTGAATCTATTACGTGCTCATGTATTGCTGCGGTTGAAGCTGAAGTAGTCATTAACAGGAAGGACATTTTGGTATATGATTTTATGAACTACATTTAGATCAGATCGGAGGCGACGTAGTTGTAAATTGTCTAATCCCAGTATTTCAAGTCTGGTGGAATAAGGTATTTTGTTGTGAGCGGAGGAGTGAAGGACTCTTCTTGTGAAATATTTCTGGACTCTCTCGATTGTATTTATGTCTGATATGCAGTGCGGGTTCCAGACAGGTGAGCTGTATTCCAGAATTGGTCTGTTTTGTATGCTCTGGTTGTTTTCTTGCAGACGTTTCATTACCCAAACTAGGTAATATTATCAGAGCACTGGTGATGTTACTTAGTTTGGGTAATGAAATATCTGCAAGAAAACAACCAAGCTCAGAAAGCACCATTTCACCCCTGAGGTACAAATATTCTCCTTTACTAAGACAAGGCCCTACGTGGGATGTACAATCCACAGCTAGCTGAGGTGAATGGAGATCCTACGAGTGGCTGGAAAAGGCTCAATTAAATGACAACTCTGAGGCACAGTATTATATCTCAATTGCTTTTGCATCGGCCTGTTTCCATCACTCCTGTACAGCCAGCTAGCAACTTTTAAGACTGGGGCACTTTCAAAATGCCGTCAGGTAAATAAGGATGTGAGGTGGAGAGAGGATAAAATGGCTTCCGTGGTAACGGAAGCCTGCTGGGTGCAAAAGACCTTTGAAAAATCCCAATTGGTGAACCAAGACATCATGTGAGGCTCTTAGGCCCAACCTTGCAGAAGAAGGGTCATTCAGCTCAGCTTTGAGCCTAAAGACCTTATCATTTTTTAAAACATAAATATTAAAATGCCGCCTCGGTTCTTTAAGAATGTTCTTTTATTTTTCATCTTTTAAAAAAAATGCAATGTAGAGAAAAGCTTCAAAAAAGAAGGAATGTCTAAGCCTCTGTGGATCTCTTCTATTTTTTCCCTCCTCTGAAGGTTGAACCGGGTTGTGGAAACCACACATAATTTCAGCACAAATGCTCCTGAGCTGCCAATGCAGTAATTAGATCCTCAGATTCACCACTGTCCCAAAAGGCAAATGTGAAAGTATCCGCTTCAATTATCATCCCTAATAACTTTTGAGGACCTCTTTAAAGTTCATTTCAATGAGTCCGACTTCAAATGTGGCTGAGATGAAAGAAATGAGATTCAACCTGGTGAATAACCAGCTCTCTCAGGAAGGCGCCGACCTTCCTATCACCAATCAGAGACGGGCCTTTCAAGGCAATCATCTCATGCTCCTCTCTATGGCCCTTCACCAGGGATGAGGTAGTTTCAACGTCCATGAATTCAGAAAAGCCTTGAGAGAGCCCACTAGGACTTGAGAATGTCTGCTTGGGAAGCAGCCGGAATAATAGAAAAGTGCAGAAAACTCAGAGTTTCTTGAGTGTGTGGCTGCAGACCACTCAAGCATTCACAAAAAAAAAGTAGTTGAAAAGCTAAGCTATGAGCAGACACCGGATGGTTTTTTTTCTCTCTCATCTTAATCATTGTTCACTGATCTGAGGGAATGTGGGATTTCAGCACTATGGGGTTATATTGTGATTTGATTGCACAGTCGGCCAGAGATTTAGTCTGGATTTGGCATTTCTATCCACCTATTGAGTTCTTCCCAATGAACTGGGATAGGCAGAGATGGTTGTTTTGTGGTGTTAAAGGTATTGCAACAGGATGTAAGCTGTTCCAAGGAAAGCTGCCTTTTGCAATTGACTGGTGGTGATTTTGTCAATGCCGATAGTGTTCAAGTGGTGTTCCAGTTGTTTTGGGATTGCACCCAAGGCTCCTATTACTATCGCTATTATCTTTGCTTTCCTTTCCTATAGTCCAGTGATGGCGAACCTATGGCATGGGTGCCACAGGTGGCACGCGGAGCCATATCTGCCGGCACACAAGCCATTGCCTAGCTCAGCTCCAGCGCGCATGTGCGCTCCGGCCAGCTGATTTTTGGCTCGCACGGAGGCTCTGGGAGGGCGTTTTTGGCTTCTGGAGAGCCTCCGGAGGGACTGGGAAGGGTGTTTTTGCCCTCCCCAAGCTCCAGGGAAGCCTCTGGAGCTTGGGGAGGATGAAAAATGGGCCTACCAGGCCCACCAGAAGTTGGGAAATGGGCCATTTCCGGCCTCCAGAGGGCCTCCAGGGGAGCGGGGGAGGCCGTTTTCGCCCTCCCCAGGCATTGAATTATTGGTGTGGGCACTCGCGCATGCGCGATAGCATGCGTGCATGCACTTTCGGCACCCAAGGGAAAAAAGGTTCGCCATCACTGCTATAGTCATTCTACTTCTATTTGCAGGTCTTTGTATTTTATGATCTTCTCCAGTTCTTTATCTTCTCTTCTGCTTTCTCTAATACAGCGGTTCTCAACCTGTGGGTCGCGACTCCTTTGGGGGTCGAACGACCCTTTCACAGGGGTCGCCTAAGACCATCGGAAAACACATATTTCCAATGGTCTTAGGAACCGAGACACTGCTCCTCTATCTGTCTCCAGGCGGGTCCACCCACATGCAAATAGACTACTGCAAAAAAAATATCTGTACCATAGGAACTTCTAAGCATGCACAGAAGCCAAATTTCTGGCATTGCGCATGCGTCACCATCTTGCTTTCAGCTTTTTTTTTGCAATTTTTTTTTTAAAATTGGCACTGTGCATGCGTGCGTGTGCAAAGCGCATGTGCACCCATGAGGCGCGGCCACACAGCGCAGCAGGAAGCGAACCAGCAGCGAGGTAAGTTAGAACCCACCCCTGAGTTTCCTAATAATTTTATTATTTTATGGTTGGGGGTCACCACAACAGGATGAACTGTATTAAAGGGCCGCGGCATTCGGAAGGTTGAGAACCACTGCTCTAATAGTGCTATGTCCACTATCCAGGCTTTCTTGTCTTTCTTATCAACAATTGTTAAGTCTGGGGTCTTAAATGGTAGATGCTTCTCTGTTTGAATTCTGAAGTTTCAGAGTCCTTTGGTTTCCCCATTTTCTATTATTTTATACTCCCACCTGTTCTTGCTTGCAGGTAAATGATATTTCTTTCAGATATTTTGATGCACCATTGTTGCTATTTTGTCATTCCATTGTAGGTAATCAGTCTGAGTGATCTTCCTGCAACAGCTAACTAGTGGTCCACTTATTACTATTATTTGCTTTCAAGTTAGGGTTGATTCCTGGTGACTATGTGGACAATTTTCTTGGCAAGATTTTTGGAGGTAGTTTGCCACTGCCTGCTTCCGAGGACTCAAGGTCATCCAACTGGCTTTGGGCTCAAGGTGGGAGTAGTAGAACTCATGTCTCCCGGTTTCTCACCTGCTAGTATAACTACTACATCAAACAGAGTCAATTATGATTTTGATTATGATTACAGGTGGTACAGGCACCTCCATCTCCTCTTTTCTTCTAAGCAGCTCTTACTCTCCCAACTAATCAAGGAGAGAACCGAGAACTGGGGAGAAATTTCCTGACAATGAGAACAATTTTTTGGAGTATAAGACGCACCTTTTTCCTCCCTAAAAGTGGCTGAAAATTTGGGTGCATCTTATACTTCGAATGTAGCTTTTTTTTCCAGCCCTAACTAGGTGCTAACAGATCTTCCCAGCTCTTATCTAGCAGGCTTTTTCATTGTTACTCTCTCCAAAGAATGTTTTTCCAGCCCTAAGTCTTTGCAGGGTTTTTTTTCATTGCTCTACTTGCTCCGAATAAGTTTTTTTCTAGCCCTAACCAGGTGCTAACTATCTTCCCAGCTCTTACTGGCTTGCAGGCTCTTTCATTGTTATTCTCTCAGAAGAAGGTTTTTTTAAGTCCTAACCAGGGGATAAAATAATGTGCTGAAGCTGCTCCGAATAAGTTTTTTTCTAGCCCTAACCAGGTGCTAACTATCTTCCCAGCTCTTACCGGCTTGCAGGCTCTTTCATTGTTACTCTCTCAGAAGAATGCTTTTCCAGCCCTAAGTCTTTGCAGGTTTTTTTTTCATTGCTCTACTTGCTCTGAATAAGTTTTTTTCTAGCCCTAACTAGGTGCTAATGATCTTCCCAGCTCTTACTGGCTTGCATGCTCTTTCATTGTTACTCTCTCAGAAGAAGGTTTTTTTAAGTCCTAACCAGGGGATAAAATAATGTGCTGAAGCTGACCAGACTAAGGATGCTAGCCAGATGAATACCTGGTAGACAGATTGTTTTCCCCTATTTTCCTCCCCAAAAACTAAGGTGCGTCTTATACTCCAGTGCGTCTTATACTCCGAAAAATACGGTAATCAGTGGAACGACTTGCCTCCAGAAGTTGTGGGTGCTGCAACACTGGAGGTTTTTCAAAAAGTGATCCACGGGCATTTGTGCAAAATGGTGTTGAGTTTCTACCTGAGCTGGTGCTTGGACTAGAAGACCTCCAAGGTCCCTTCCAACTCTGTTATTTTGTTCCGTTAAGAGTTTTTCAGCCACCCAAAAATAAACTCACATTGGAAACCACAGAGGATCATTTTCATTTGCACTTTCATTTCCTGGGTCACTGGTTTGTTACGTTAAAGAAATGTTTGCTTGCTTGTTGGCGCAGTGGAAGATTCAAAAACAACCATTACAGCAGAAGCAAACTGGAAAGTGCTCTATAAACCTTGGCTCCCCTGCAGTGAAAAGAACATTTTCCCGTCTGTTTTTGTTGTGTTGCAAGAGCCAGTGCAGTTTATTGACGAGCCATATGGTCACATTAAAGCACAAAAGGTTAAATAAAGTCATTGATAGCAGTATAACTAAAAGCAAAGCCGCAGCTCATGCAGCCTGATTGCCTGTATGTACAGTTAAGTCCTCGACTTATGACAGTTCGTTTAGAGAACGTTCAAAGTTACAATGGCAATGAAAAAATGTGACTTATGACTGTTTTTCACACTTACGACTATTGCAGCATCTCCAGGGTCAGGTGCAGTGGCGGGTTTCTGCTGGCTCGGAGCGGTTCGCCTGAACCGGTGGTGGAAATTTGCCCCCGCTCACTGAACCGTTAGCGATGGCCGGCTGGCCATGCCCCCAAACCAGTCCTCCAGTCACTGCTCTTTGAAAGCGGCTGGCAAAGAACCCTCTGTGCATGCGCAAAGGCTTCTATGCATGCACAGAGGGTCTGTCAGGGTTCCAAATAGCATCCAAAACTAAATCAGAGTCCAAGGCAAAGTATTCCTCAAAGTTCCAATTTATTAACAGAGCCATGTTGTCACATCTGTGAGAAACCCGAATCTAACGCTACGAGGGTTTCTTCACCCAGTTTAAAGTTTATTCCCTTGTTCCCACACCCACAAGTTCATCACATTGACCAGTTGTCTTTTGCCAACGTGTCCGTTACTCCCCTCAGCTTCCGGCCAGGTGCTGGACAAAGGATGACCTTGAAAACCTAAAAGGAATTTGTTATGGCTACATGCCTACATCGCTCATGCAACAGCCCCTCCCAAATTCCCAAAGTAATAAGAAATTCTAAAGCATCAAGTGTGGCAGGCCGAAGTCTCTACTCAAACATGGCTTCGGCCTGACAGGGTTATTTCCCCAACGTAACATAGGCACTTCCGACGTGATGTGAACCGGTAGGGAAGGTAAGTGGAAACCCACCCGTGGTCAGGTGATCAAAATTCAGATGCTTGGCAACTGGTTCATATTTATGACCGTTACAGTGTCCCAGGATCATGTGATCAGCTTTTGCTACCTACTGACAAACAAAGACAAAGAGGAAGCCAGATTCATTTAACAAGCATGTTACTAGGTTAACAACTGCAGTGATTCATTTAACAATAGCAATAGCACTTAGACTTATATACCGCTTCATAGTGCTTTACAGCCCTTTCTAAGTGGTTTACAGAGTTCAGCATATTGCCCCCAACAATCTGGGTCCTCATTTTACCGACCTCAGAGGATGGAAGGCTGAGTCAACCTTGAGCCTGGTGAGATTTGAACAGCTGAACTGCTGAGCTAGCAGTCAGCTGGAGTAGCCTGCAGTAGCTGCATTTAACCACTGCGCCACCTCGGCTCATCAACAGCCAACAACTGTGGCAAGAGAGGTTGTAAAATGGGGAAAGCTCACTTAACAATTGTCTTGTTTAGCAGCAGAAATGTTGGGCTCAATTCTGGTTGTGAATCAACAAAATGTGCCGTTAGAACAGAATTAGAATAAGTTTGTTGTCACTTTGAATGTACACTAATAGGCATACAATTAAAATGAAATTTCATTGCATACAGCTCTCGAAGGGTCACACCTCCAATATACACTATATAAACATGACAAAATAAATAAATAAATAAATAAATACAAAATTACGCATATACCCACATATATTATATGACACAGACAAATAATACAGTCTAGTTCGGATGCATATGAATAGAATAGAATAGAATAGAATAGAATAGAATAGAATAGAATAGAATAGAATAGAATAGAATAGAATAGAATAGAACGCAATGCAATGCAATGCAATGCAATGCAATGCAATGCAATGCAATGCAATGCAATGCAATGCAATACAATACAATACAATACAATACAATACAATACAATACAATACAATACAATACAATACAATTCTTTATTGGCCAAGTGTTGGTGCATATGCTCTCAGTGTACATAAAAGAAAAGATAAATTTGTCAAGAATCATGAGGTACAACACTTAATGATTGTCATAGGGTACAAATAAGCAATCAGGAAACAATATTAATATAAATCATAAGGATACAAGCAACAAGTTACAGTCATACAATCATAAGTGGGAGGAGATGGGTTATAAGAACGATGAAAAGACTAATAGTAATAGTAATGCAGCCTTAGTGAATAGTTTGACAGTGGTGAGGGAATTATTTGTTTAGCAGAGTGATGGCGTTCGGGGAAAAACTGTTCTTGTGTCTAGTTGTCTTGGTGTGCAGTGCTCTCTAGCGTCGTTTTGAGGGTAGGAGTTGAAACAATTTATGTCCAGGATGCGAGGGGTCAGTAAATATTTTCAAGGCCCTCTTTTTGACTCATGCAGTATACAGGTCCTCAATGGAAGGCAGGTTGGCAGTAATTGTTTTTTCTGCATATATGTACATGGAGAGAAAAACGAATCTTGCGAGTTTACCAGACGGATGGCCTAGGGAACAAAGCTATTACAGAATCTGGTAGACTTGCTAGAAATACTTCGAAACCTCCTCCCAGAGGGGAGCAACAGAAACAGACCGTAAAGTGGGTGTGTGGGGTCTTTAACAATCCTTTAAGCTCTAAGCACATAGCACTTATAAGCAATATCCTGAACAACAGGAAGCGAACTTCCTATAATCTTCTCGGCTGTCCTTACCACTCTCTGTATGGGCTTTCTATCTGAGGCACTGCTGCCACCAAACCAAACAGGGATGCAGTTTGTTAAAATGCTCTCAATCGTGCCTCTGTAAAAAGTGGCCAGGACAGAAGGAGAAAGATGTGCTCTCCTCATCTGACACAGGAAACGCAGGCGCTGGCTTGCAAGCTTCAGATTGTTAGTTATCTGCACCCCCCAGATACTTAATACTGTTGACCACTTCTACAGCTGCATCCTTGATTCTGAGTGGAGCATGACTCCACTTTCTAAAATCTACAATGATCTCCTTTGTTTTATCAACATTTAGGTTACTTTTATTGCACCAGTTCTCAGTTGTATTGTTTTATTCCAAACAGAGTCTATTTTATATGTGATATCTGAATTCAGACCACACATTAAGTATGTTGTGCTCTCCAGCAGCTTTCCTCAAACATCTAATTTCTGTGGTGACTAACTTTTGTTTATGTTTTGTTGTAAATGTCTGTCCCAATACTTGGTTTGTCTTCCATGATGATGGGAAAAAGCAGACAGTGGGCAGTTCATTTTTTTATATGATTCGAGGTAATGTCCTCTTTCTGTGCAGTACAACTGGCACTTAAATATTGCATTTGGTTTATACAGATAGTCTTTGACTTACAACCATTCATTTGGTGACCATTCAAAATTATAATGGCACTAAAAAAAGTGACTTATCCCCATTTTTCACACTTACGACTGTTGCAGTATCCGCATGTCACATGATCAAAATTTCAAATGCTTGGCACTGATTCATTTTCACACAGTTGCAGTGTACCAGGGTCATGCGATCGCCTTCTGCAACCTTCGTACAAGCAAAGTCGATGGGGAAGCCTGTTAACAACCATGTTACTAACTTAACAACCTGCAGTGATTCTCTTAATCGTGGTGTCAAGAAAGGTTGTAAAACGGGGCAAAACCTGTTGAGCAACTGTCTCGCTTAGCAACAGAAATTTTGGGCCCAATTGTGGTCGTATATCAAGGACTACCTGTCCATGTCTGCGCAAAGCTCCTGATGTCATGTTACATATGGCTCCTTCTACCAGACACCTTCTGAGTCACTAAAAATGCCTGGCAGAATTGCCTTGGCAGACAGAAGCACATTCTATCCAGGCTCTGCATCTCCACAGCTCCCAAGGCTTAAGCAACAACCCACCAAATTTTGGGTATTTATCCTCGTCAGCCTTAATTAACTGCATCTGTTGGATGAGGGAAAAGGACGAAAGGCAGAACTGTGGGAATTCTAAATTGGCTTGTATTTTGTCATGCAGTATGCAGTGACAGTCTACGGGATTCCTAATTCCAGCAAATACAGAAGAAAAATAGCCAGAAACTTTTGGCAAAGGATAACTAGCAAATCTGGGGTGGGAAGGTGGCAGACAATTCAAATCGGCAATTGGCATCCTGCAGGTGAAACAGAGTCGTTTCTTTGACGTTGTGTTCTGCTGGAGACTTGCTTTGATCTAGCAGCTGATCGACATCAGTCCTTCCTATATTTAGTTATGTATGAAGTGTTTACCTTCCTAGCAGGGGTGGGTTCCAAAGGTTTTTTAAACTGCCGGTTCTGTGAGCGTGGCTTATGTTGTGGACATGGCTTGTAGGTCAGATGGGGGTGGCTTCAGATGGGCGTGGCTTGGTGGTCAGGTGACTGGGTGGGCGTGGCCAACTTATAAAATGTGGTGAAACTCACTTAACAACGCTCTTGCTTAGCAACCAAAATTTTGGGCTCAATTGTGGTCATAAGTTTTTCTTTCTTTCTTTCTTTCTTTCTTTCTTTCTTTCTTTCTTTCTTTCTTTCTTTCATTTGTTCTTTCATTCTTTCTTTCTTTCATTCTTTCATTCTTTCTTCCTTTCCTTTCCTTCTTTCCTTTCCTTTTTTCCTACTTTCTTTTCCTTTTTTCCTTACCTTTCCTCCTCCTTCTTTCCTTTCCTTTCCTTTCCTTTTTTCCTTTCCTTTTTTCTTCTTTCCTTTTCTTTCCTTTCCTTTCCTTTCCTGTCCTGTCTGTCTTTCTTTGTCTCTCTCTCTCTTCCTCTTTCTTTCTTCCTTTCTTCCTTTCTTCCTTCCTTTCTTTCTTTCTTCCTTTCTTTCTTTCTTTCTTTCTCTCTTCTCAGCAGCGGGAGAAGGGAGAAAGTGCTCTGGGACTGGGAGGGCGGGCGGCCTGGCTCGGCAGTGGTGCATCCCCTGTCATGCGCCATCCCAGAGCACCGTTGCTGCCACAGCCGCCCCTCTCGCCTTCCTGGCTTTGGCTCCGAGACTAGCAAACAAGCGCGGTTGAACGGGGCCGGGGCATTAATGCGGGAGTGGCGAGGAGTTCAGGACAGGCAGCGATTCGTCTTCATGCATGGAGGGCAGGCAAGGGGAGGGCAGGGGGTCCCACGCAGCCGCCCCTCCTCCGCACAACCTGCTGCTGCCGAGTGGTCCCCTTCACGCAGCCGGCTTCGCTCGTGGGGCGGATGGGCTGGCACTTCCATGCTTCTTTGCTGGCGCGGTGGAATGGGGCCGAGTGCCATTTTTGCCCTGCCTGAACATACAGCCGTCGTGCCTGCCTCTCACCTGTTGCGTCTCCAACGGCAGTGGCTTTGGGAGACGCGGGCTCATCTGGAGCTGCTCCCCTGCAGCTGAGCCCGCGGCTTGTCCCTGCTGCCCCTGGGTGTGAGGGAGCGGGGCGGGCGAGAGGCGGCTGTATGTTCGGGCAGGACGAGGGGGAGAATGGCTCGTCTGGAGCAGCTAAACTATCTTTAAGCAAGGCTGTGCATGGCTGTACCTGAATCCAGTTATAAAGAACCTGGCCCAAAGGCATCAAGCAAGAACCACAGTTCCCACTCCCCTCTTCCCCACCAATCCCAACAGTAGGACTCTGAAGAATGGCAGCAAATTGAATATTTTAGATTTTGCCAGCAGTCAAAACCACAGGGAAAAATTGACATTTTAAAAAACTCTTGACTAATAACCACATGGGTAGAGTTACTGTAATACATGGACTGGCAAAAATGACCCCGGGGTTGGACTAAGCAGTGGGGGGGACCCCGGACAGTGGCCGCAGGAGCGCTCATCCTCACCTAAAGGCATTCACATTCTGAGTCCTTTTTGCCCTGCCGCAGCCTTGGTAGCTGCTGGTTACCCTGGGGCTCAGCCCGTCGGTGAACAGATTGGCTCGCATGTCCCTCCCGCTCATTGTCCCCTCGCCTTCACGGGGAGGAAGCGGGCCATCTTGGGAGCGAAGAGGAATACAACCTAGTACCCACACAGACACACACACATATGTAGGGAGCTACTCTTAGCACAAACTACCACAGAGAAACCTCTAGAACAAGGGTCTCCAACTATGGCAACTTTAAGACTTGTGGACTTCAACTCCCAGAATTCCCCAGCCAGCATAGCTAAATAAATAAACTAACTTTGTGGTGCTGGCTACCTGCCTGCCTGCCTGCCTGCCCACCCAGGCTCTGCTGAGAATAAACGTTGCCCTGAATCATTTGGGCTGGAAAAAAATCCCACCCACCCCATCCCTTTATCCACTGGAGCTGTCCTTCTGCTTTCCCTGGTTGTTTCCCTGATTCCTCCTGTTGCTTTTTTTTCCTTCAGTAAAGTTTTGCTTTGCACAGGCACAAATAACTCACGTGGGGAGGATCTGTTGGGTTCTCTTTTGAAATTCAGCAGCGCTGCTACAAAATTGGGAGGTTTTCTCATACTGATTCGGTGTATTTCTCTCGCCAGTCCCTTCCCTTCCTTTCCTGTTAGGAGAGCCTCCTGCAAAAAGGGCCAATCATTCTGATTTTTCAATGGTTTTTTTGTAGTGCAGGAATCAGGGAAGCAACCGGGGAAAGCAGAAGGACAACTCCTGTGGATAAAGGGATGGGGTGTGGGGTGTGGGTGTTTTCCAGCCCAAATCAGGGGTGGGTTCCAACTTACCTCGCTGCTGGTTTGCTCCCTCCCTCCTGCACCGCGTGGGCATGCCTCGTGGGCACGCTCATGCACACTAATGAAAAATCAGATTTTTTTTTAAAAAGCCCAAAAAAAGATGGTGACCGCATGCACAGTGCCAGAACTTGGCTTCTGTGCATGCTCAGAAGGGAAAAAATAAAAAAAATTAAAAAAAATTAAAAAAAATTAAAAAAAAAAAAAGATTGCGGCGCCCACGGACCGGCACAGACTGATCCGGTTCAGTGACATCATCATGACATCACCAGCAGGTCGCTACCAGTTCGGGCGAACCGATCCAAACCGGGAGGAACCACCCCTGCTTCCTAGCACTTGAGATGGCAAAAGACAACAGCTTCAACTGATATAGAGAGCCAGTTTGGTCTAGTGGTTAAGGCACCAGTCTAGACACCAGGAGACTGTGAGTTCTAGTTCCTCCTTAGGCATAAAAGCAAGTTGAGTGATTTTGGGCCAGTCACTCTCTCTCAGCCCAACCCACCTCACAAGATTGTTGTTGTGGGAGAAAATGGAGAAGGAAGGAGTATTGGGTAAGCTCACAACCTTGAGCTATTTATAAAAAGAATAAAGGAGGGAGATTAAATAAAATGGATGGATGGATGGATGGATGGATGGATGGAGAGAGGGGGCGGATGGATAGAAAGAAGGATGGGTGGGTGGATGGATGGATAGATGATAGACAGTTAGATAGACAGAGAGAGAGACAGATAGATAGATTATAGATAGATAGATAGATAGATAGATAGATAGATAGATAGATAGATAGATAGATAGAGATGGATAGAGGGATGGATCAATGTATGGATGAATAGACAGACAGCTTCTTGATGCCTGCATTTTTACTCATGTTCAGTAAACATGAGTTGTTTTGGGCTTGTGCCCAGGGTACCTATTACTATTGGTATTACCATTGCTTTATTTTGCCACAGTTCTTTTATTTCTATTTGCAGGTCTTTGCATTTTGAACTATTATTATTGCAATGAGAATGAGCGGCATGGTGGCCTAGTGGTGAAAATGCTCGCCTACCACTCAGAAGGTTCAAAGTTCAATCCTAGGTAGCAGCAGACTACCCTTAGGACTCAAAGAAAAAAAAATCTGCTGCAAACTTCCCTTAGGCATCAAAAAGGGTATCCGGACAGTAAATGCTCAGCTCCATCCAGTCATCCTGACTCTACCCCAAATTAAGGGATTACAGGGTCATAAAAAGGGAGTTTTATTATTGCAATGGGAAGATGGTAAGTCTATTGGCTATCTGGGCTCTCTTATTATACAAGCACATTTTAATCTGGACAAACCACCTAGGACATGTGCAATTATCAACCCCTTCACCTCTTGCCTAGAAATCTTAGGTCAGCAGAACTCACCACTCTCTAACCTTGTGCAATATTTTGATAGAAAAGTAACTTGTGAAGTATCCGTGCCTTTAAGAAGAAGAAACAGGAAATTGTTCTACCTATGATTATCACACAGGTTGAAGCCAGCTTCCATTTGCTGATTAATATGAGAAAAGGTGTCTCTTTCCTTGTCCTTCTGCTTGACTCTTATCATTTTCATGAGCACTTCTCAAACTCTGGAGCAATTCTCAAAAAAAATCACACTCTAGCACAGGGGTGACCAAACTATGGTTCTTTGAGGATCTGTGGACTTCAACTCCCAGAATTCCTGCATGCATGGCTAGCTCAGGAATTCTGGGAGTTGAAGTCCACAGGTCCTCAAAGAACCATAGTTTGGCCACCCCTGCTCTAGCATTTTCCCTCAGAAAGCCAAGGACTCCAAATGTATAACCATGCATAATTTAGCAACTTTCCCCAGCTAACTTGGAGCCTATTAAGTGCTGCATGCATACTTTTGCAAAGAAGAACTAAGTCTTTATTTTCATAAGATCCTTGGCGTCTGGTATGGAATTAAACAGTAACCATTGGTACATGTGGCTAAGATTTAGAAGTCAAATTTTATATAGATTTCCAAATAAGGATCCCAGTTATGAATCTTGGAATGCTTTGGCTTTAAAGAGATAATAAGCATAAATAATAGAAGAGTTGTTTCTTCCCTGAATTTGTTTATAACTCTTATGAGCAAGGTTAGTGGTGGAGAAAAGTAGCTGAGAGAAGTAAAAATAAGAAGGAATGAGGAGATAAACCACTTTCTTTTTTAGTGGGGCTTTGTTTCCATATAAAAACTGCTTTTTTTAAACAAAAAAAGAGAGAGCAATGCTGGGTTCCTCAACCTAATATGGATCATTCAACCTGAACATTGACTTTTCATTATAATTTCCAGGCATAGAGGTTGATTAATATCCATAGTGATGTCAAAATGGCATTGCATGCTTACAACATCACCATATAAATGATTCAGTATTAGTATGATAATATCATAAAGTATGTGACATCACCGATACCCCCTTGCCTCCCTATGAACACCCAGGTCTCCAGATGTTGGGAATCACCTAACATCTGGAGAAGGAATTCATTCAGACAAAATTCATTTCCTAAATCCTGCAAAAAACATTGTGACTGCATAGCTTCAACTGACTTGCAGATGAAGTCGGTGATTTTTAATAGGAATCAATGGCGTTCATCAGTAGATACAATCAGTTAATGCTCTAAAAAAAGAACACACCGCTACAATCAGAGCTGGTACAATGTTAGATCTTGACTGTACGGATTCAGGTTCAAGTCCTCACTTGATCTGGTGGGATTTTGGGTCAGAGATTCTGCTTAATCCTACATGCCCCCCAAACAGTTGTTTGGATAGTGGTGGTGGTGGTGGTGGTAATAACGATGATGATTACAGCCAGTTAGTGTAGTAGGTAAACTGTCAGGCTGTAAACTGGGAGACTCTGAGTTCTAGACTTGCCTTGAAGCTAACTGGGTGTCCTTGGGCCAGTCATTCTCTCCCAGCCCCAGAAAAGAAAGCAAGGGTATACCACTTCCAAAGAAATTCAAGTTAAGGTGAAGGAATATGCTGAAATTCTGTACAACTGAAATGTCAACATCCAAGATGCCTTAATAGAAACCACCTATTTACAAAAAGTTCTAGCAAGTAGAAAATGATCGTCAGCATCTGATCATTACCAAGTCAGAAGGCTACAGGAATACCTACAGCAATAGTGCTGATAACAGAAAAAGAATCTGTAAGGCTCTAACCCAAATATGTCAGCAAATCTGGAGAATGACCCAGTGGATGACAGATTGGAAATTCGTGTCAACAAGCACATCAACCACCCTTAAAATTGACAGTGAAGATACCGAAGGGGTAGAAAGTTTCATATAATCAACCCGAATAGGAACCAATAATCAAGGGACTTCAGTCACTTTGTAGTGTTGCAGTGAAGGCCTTCAGAAAGGCTTCACATATGCTACAACAATGTCTATACCTACAAAGGTCACAACTGTGCAGGCAATAGTTTCCCCTGTGACCTTGCATGGAAGCACAAGTTGGACTTTGAAGAAGCAAGGTTTAAAAAAGTACTGACATTTTGAACTTTGGTGCTAGAGAAGACTCTTGAGAATACCATGGTCAGCCAAGAAAACAAACATATGGATCATAGAAAAAAAATCAATCCAGAATTTTCTCTTGAGGAACAAATGACCAACCTCAAATTACTACACTTCGGTGATATTATGTGACAACGCATATCTTGGAGAAATCTATAATTTCTCCAACACCAAGGTGTTTGTGATCACCTTTAAAGCCCTTCATGGCATGGGTCCAGGTTACTTGAGGGACCATCTCACCCCACTGGGATTGGCCCATCCAACACATAGCAATAGCACTTAGATCTATATACTCCTTCACGGTGCTTTACGGCCCTCTCTAAGCGGTTTACAGAGTCGGCAAATTGCCCCCAACAACCTGGGTCCTCATTTTACCCACCTCGGAAGGATGGAAGGCTGAGTCAACTCTGAGCCTGGTGAGATTCGAACTGCCAAATTGCAGGCAGCCAACAGTCAGCAGAAATAGCCTGCAGCACTGCACTCTAACCACTATGCTACCACGGCTCATGCTAGCAGAGGAGGCATGTTGCGGGTCCTGTCAGTCCGATTATTCCAGCTGGTGGAGTCCAGGAGGAGGATCTTCTCTGCTGTTGCCCTCTGGAACATTTCACACACACCCCCAATGTGAGGTTGTCCCCAACCCTCCTATCTTTTCATAAGGGCCTAAAGATCTGGCTCTGCCAGTTGGCTTGTGGCCCCAGTGTGGGAACAGCACAGTGGAGGTGGCTGATTGAGTAATAATAGAACTCACCTCCCCCCACTCCAGCCCCACTCTCTCCATATGTTCTTAGGTTTTAATTTTTTATGTTTTAATTGTATATGTAAACCAACCAGTTACCCTATGGTAAAATGGATATCCAGTACATTTTAGAGTAGAATAGAATAGAAAGAGTAGAGTAGAGTAGAGTAGAGTAGAGTAGAGTAGAGTAGAGTAGAGTAGAGTAGAGTAGAGTAGAAAAGACTAGGATAGATAGATAGATAGATAGATAGATAGATAGATAGATAGATAGATAGATAGATAGATAGATAGATAGATAGATAGATAGATAGATAGATAGATAGATAGATAGATAGATAGATAGGCAGGCAGGCAGGCAGGCAGGCAGGCAGGCAGGCAGGCAGGCAGGCAGGCAGGCAGGCAGGCAGGCAGGCAGGCAGGCAGGCAGGCAGGCAGGTAGGCAGACAGACAGACAGACAGACAGACAATGCTCAGAAAGATGGACAGACTACTTCAGATCCTGTAAACTAGGGACTATTATCTAGTTATGGGTCCTAGGAAGAGAGCTTTTTCTGATAGAAGAGAATATTTGTAGCTCAGGATTGAACTGTGGGGTCCTTGGTGTTGTCTGAACTCAGTTGTTTGCTTGCAAACGTTTCATTGCCCAACTAGGTAACACCATCAATGCTAGAAGAGAGTGAGATTTGCTCCCTGTTTATATGTTAGTGGTTTGCCCTGTCAGACTTGGGGTGAGTGTTCTAGGTGGTTCCTTGATTAGACTGTTGTTTACTGCTCAATTGTTTGAGCTGGTAATTCCTTGGCACAAACAAAATTGAAATAAATACATGGCAAGAGAAGAAGAGAACAACCAAGAGTAAAGTGGGTGGACTCAGTTACAACAGCTATGGAAGCACCATTGGAAGATTTAAAGGACCAGGCTGTGGCCAGATTATCCTGATGGTCTACCTACTATGTAGTTGCTAAGCTCAACACTGATATGATGGCACATAATCAATCAATCAATCAATCAATCAATCAATCAATCAATCAATCAATCAATCAATAAAGATCATCATCTTTAAAGCCCTACATGGCTTAGGACCAGGTTACCTCCGGGACCGCATTCTACCTCATACTTCCCTTCGACCGGTCAGGTCCCACAGAGTGGGTCTCCTCCAGGTCCCGTCAGCCAAACAATGCCGACTGGCGGGGCCTAGGGGGAGGGCCTTCTCTGTAGGGGCCCCTGCTCTCTGGAACCAACTTCCCCCAGAGATCCGAATCATCCCCACCTTGCTGGCCTTCCGAAAAGCCATTAAGACATGGCTCTTCCTGCAGACAGGGTTCTGGGACAATTTTACATCTGAGGTCTCCCCCATGTATGTATGGTGTTGTATGTTTTTTCTTTTCAACTTTTTAAAAATTGTTTTAATTGTTTTTTATTCTCTGGTGTTCTTTAAAATGCTGTACGCCGCCCTGAGTCCTTAGGGAGTAGGGCGGCATAGAAGAACTTCCCAATAAATAAATAAATAAATAAATAAATAAATAAATAAATAAATAAATAAATAAATAAATAAATAAATAAATAAATAAATAAATAAATAAATAAATAAACAAACAAACAAACAAACAAACAAACAAACGGATGGATGGATGGATGGATGGATGGATGGATGGATGGATGATAGATAGATAGATAGATAGATAGATAGATAGATAGATAGATAGATAGATAGATAGATAGATAGATAGATAGATAAATACATAAATACATAAATAAATAAATAAATAAATAAATAAATAAATAAATAAATAAATAAATAAATGCTTCTGTTTTTCTACTTCATCCCTGAGATGGAAAGTAATAAAAAATGGATTAGTATTTTCATCCCTTAGAAGTGATTGACAATTTTTACTCCCTTAAGTCAAAGTGTGTGCTGTAATTCAAAATCCCTTAAATACTTGATACGTAAAGCTTATTACTCTGACTTCCTGTCTTTTCTTCCTCTTCTTCCGTTAATCCCTTTCTCCTCCTCAACAAGTAATTATGGAGTCTGTGGCTGCACCTGCTTTCATCAGAGGCTCACCGCATAGGTAAATCTTTTATTGATGAGAGCAGCCCGGAGTTTGAAATGGAGAAAGAAAGCATGAAAACCTTGCCACGGTTCCCCAAAGACTTGTAAAAGAGATGAAAATATTAAACCATATGGCAGCACGCACAGATTCTTGACACTATGAGAGACCTAATTTCCTTTACATTGCTTTTTTTTTAACCCTCTACGAAAAGCATCCGGCTTTAGGTTTTTTCTTTAAGACAGGTCTATCTTCCTTTATTCTTCAGTGGAATATTGGCAAAGGTAACAGAGGTGATAAGAGCAGATTCAGGAAGATGCTCCCCCGTCTAAACCTGTATTCACAATCAAAAGAAATAGATCACAAATAAAAGTTTCCCTGGCCAATCGTGTTCGACTCTAGGGCATGGTGCTCAGCTCCGTTTCTTGGCTGAGGGAGCCAGTATTATCTGAGGACATTTTCCGTGGTCATGTGGCCAGCATGGCTACCATGTTTCCCTGAAAATAAGACCCTGTCTTATATTTTTTGCCACCAAAAAAGGCACCAGGTCTTATTTGGGGCGGGGTGTCTTCCACTGACTCACCTCACTTGCGTGCATCACCCCTGGCCTCTTTTTCGCTGTCAGAGGCCTTCAGGCATGGGTGGGCTGCTGGGGGTTCACAGGTGTTTGGGAGAACCTCTAGCTAAGATTCTGTGCAGTTCGGAGAACCCCCAAATCCCACTCCTGGCTGGCCCCGCTCACCTCACCCCTCCCAGGAGTCTCCACGCAGCCCAGTTTGAACCAGGTAAGTGCAGGGCACACAGGGAGGCTCGGGGAGGGTGAAAAACAGGCCTACTGGAAGTTCAGGAAAGCCGGAAACGGGCCCATTTCCAGAGGGCCTCCAGAGCCTGGGGAGGCCGTTTTTGCTCTCCCGGAGGCTCAAGGAAAGCCTCCAGAGCCCTGGGAGGGCAATATAGCAATAGCAATAGCACTTAGACTTATATACCGCTTCATAGTGCTTTACAGCCCTCTCTAAGCGGTTTACAAAGTTCAGCATATTGCCCCCAACAATCTGGGTCCTCATTTTACTGACCTCAGAAGGATGGAAGGCTGAGTCAACCTTGAGCCTAGTGAGATTTGAACAGCTGAACTGCTGAACTAGCAGTCAGCCTGCAGTCGCAGCATTTAACCACTGCACCACTTCAGCTCCGCCATGGTGCAGGAGGCTGACTTGGCCACGCCCACCCAGCAACCGGGCAGAGAACCCCTTGCTAAAAATTTTGAAGCCCACCCTTGCCTTCAGGAACAATTTCTGTGGCCGGTAAGGCTTTACTGAAGGCCTCTGCAGCCAATAACAGAGCTCCAGATCAGCTGCAGAGGCCTTTATGAAACCCTTGCTGGCTGCAGAGGAAATGGGTGTCGGGGTGTGTGAGGCCTGGCTGCAACAGTCTGAAGGTAAGTAGTAGGGCAGCTCCACCCCCTGATCCCCACCCTAGCTTAATTTTTACCCGTGCACCCTGGAGTGGGCAGGGTCTTAATTAGGGCTTATTTTGGGGGTAGGATTTATATTGGGCGCATGTGTAAAAATCAAGCTAAGACTTACTTTTGGGGTAAGTCACATTTTCAGGGGAAAACGGTATATACCAAAGGCACACGGAATGCTGTTACCTTCCCACCAAAGTGGTACCTATTTATCTACTCGCATTTGCATGCTTTCGAACTGCTAGGTTGGCAGGAGATGGAGCAAGGACGGGAGCTCACCCCATCTCACGGTGCTCAGGTCTCGTACCCAGGCTGTTAGCTGTTACAGTTCTCTATGGCACCAGAAAGCCAAACAAGGAATAAGGGATGGAAGCTGACCAAGCAGAGATTCAACCTGGAAGTGAGGAGAAACTTTCTGACAGTGAGAGCGATCAACCAGTGGAACAGCTTGCCAGCGGAGGTTGTGAGAGCCACAACATTTGCGACCTTCAAGGGGAGACTGGACTGCCATCTGTCTCAAATGGTGTAGAAACTCCTGCTTGAGCAGGGGGTTGGACTAGATGACCTACAAGGTCTCTTCCAACTCTAATAATAAATCTAAAGCTAAAGCTCAGCATCTTTAACTGCTGGGCCATCATGCTCCCTAGACTACAAATATTCAGTGAATAAATATAAACCATAAATATTCCTATATTTATTTGCTGGTTTCAAGTTAAAAAATCCCTTTCCTACCAATCGGGTGATTGGTGGCCAAAAATAAAGATGACACAATTAATGAAATAATTAATGAAATCCAAGGGGAAAAAACAATCATTATTAAATTGATTCAAAAGGATAGGCTTGAATTTTAACTGTTTTTCCTGACAGCAGAAGGAAGGAAGTAATTGTAACACCTATGCAAGTTTATTAAAGCTATTTGTAGAAATGCATGCTTCCTTCCTGACTACCAAGGATTTATTAATTTAGATCAATAAATTATAGAAAGGACAGTATAAAGCAAGTTCTATCCGAGTCCTACAATGAAAATAATAGAGTGAAACATAATCAGAGATCTAAAAGCATGCTGCTAGAAATTGTATTCTCATTATTAAATTACTACTATAACTATTGCTGCAACTATTACTGTTACTTCAACCCCAACAGCCAAAGTTGAACAGGTAAATGCAATAAAAGCAAAATTCAAAGCAAAGCCAACTAGGAGGAATGCAGAAAAAAACTGCAGATCTTATACCAAGCTAGAAACAGGGGTGGGTTCCTCCTGGTTCGGACTGGTTTGCCCGAACCGGTAGCGACCTGCTGGTGACGTCACAATGACATCACTGAACTGGATCTGTGGACCTCACCCTACCAGTACGCCCGAACTGGGCCGAACTGGTAGCATTTCATCCCTGGTTCTGACTCTGCTTAGCCTTTTTTGAAGAAGATTGGTTAGGTACTGTCTCCTTCAGTGACCAAAAGGTAACTCATCCCCAAGATGACTTTAACTTCTGGTGAGTACATGGACACACCCATGCCATAGAAGGAGTTTGTCATTGCCTTCTTCCAAAACCGTTCCCAGTCTTCGTCCATGGAGGTCTCCCAGTCAAGTAGTACCAAACTATCTTAGCTAATAAGGATAGCAATAGCACTTAGACTTATATACCACTTCATAGTGCTTTACAAGCCCTCTTTAAGTGGTTTTACAAGAGCCAACATATTGCCCCCAACAATTTGGGTCCTCATTTTGCTGACCTTGAAAGGATGGAAGGTTGAGTCAATCTTGAGCCGCTCAGAATCGAACTCCTGGAGTGAGCAGTGAGTAAGTACTGCATTCTAACCGCTCTTCTATCAGGATAGGCAAACACTGATGGGCATGGGCCATTCTGTGTATGGAACAGCCAATTCCACTTCGATCATGCCTGGACTGATGTGCATTTTATCTGGTCATGAACCTAAAGCATCCATGTTAGGTTTCAATTATGGACTGAAGTAGTACCTGGACAAAAATATTCTGCGGTGGGAAACACCATGGGAAAAGTAGCACTAGCAACACATCATAGTTTTGTCAGGAGAAGATTCCAAGAAGACTAGGGGAAGGTCAGATGGAATTGTAGGTTATGAGATGCTTCAATGCTGGCATTGTCTTAGCACATTGTGTAAAACTAACCCAACACATCAAGCTACAATATAGTTGCTTGGCTTGGGAAGACCATGCTACATGAACACAGGGCTTTGCTGAGCTAGGTGTAAGATGTGTTGTGCATTCATCTGCTGTTTTTGTTATCTGCCATATGCCAGTAGGACTCTGGGTGGTTTCCATGTAAGAACAATCAAACAATGAAAATAACTACTTGGTAAGACAATTAAAAATAGGATGAATATGAATCCTTACTGATATCTAATCTGCTGGCAGCACACATCTCCATTCAATAGCTCCCTTTAAAAAGGGGAGCACTTGCTGAACCTCGGGGAAGAGCTACTGTCGTACCTCGATACTCGATTGCTTCAAAACTCGTTGAATTAGGTACTCGACACAAGAGCAAAAATATTGTCCCAGTATTTGTTTTTATCCTAGTACTTGATGTGCAAGGTAGAATTTACTGGTATCAGCTGCCTCTGTTGTGGCCCACCAGAGGCCAGCAGAGCTGGTGGCAGACTTGGACAGTGAGGAGGTTGGGGAGGAACATGGGCCAGTCCTGGAGTCTGGGGAAGGCTCTGATGAGTGCTCTGCATCGGAAGCAGGGATGGGGCAGGGCCATCCGACAGTTATCAGCTACCTTCGGAGTCGGAGATAAGTGGGGCTGAAGAACAGCTGGAGCCTGTTCCCAATGTTCAGTTCACAGAGCTGTCAGGAGAAGGGAACAATTAAGGAACAGAGGTCAACTCGGGAGTAAAAGCACAAGGGGACGCTGAGTGGCCCCTCCCATAGGAAATAAATAGGAGCGAAAGGGGAGTGGTGTTTGCAGGAGACAATTAGTTCATTATTGTGAAGATTTGCGAGACTCCTTGTGAAGATCTGAGAGACTCCTTGCCAAGTATTTCCTTGTACAGCACTGCGTCAAGAAGCTATCAGCCTGGCAACTATCCAAGGACTGATAAGGTCTGTGTCACCCTTGAAAGACTGTTTGCTGGGACTTTGCTGGATGTGAATGCTAGGAATTCACATTAGCCAAATAAAAAGGGTTTTTGCGGGGACAAGGAGTCTGTTTCGTGATTTGGTGAAGCCTAGGTCAGAACAGTCTCATGACTCACTACTCCTTCCAGTGAAATAAAGAGTCAGGTGGTAAGTCACGTGGTTTACTCAGTACTTGTTGTTTTTAGTCCTCCCAGAACAAATTGAGTACCGAGGTACCATAACTGAGGGAAGGGGCTGAAATACTGATGCTAGCCCTTATCAACCTGCCAGCCTTTAAGGGAGACTATATTAGGAAACCAAAGTTACAAGTATCTATGGAGATTCTCAGTCATCCAGGTCCTGGTTGTCTCAAATGTGCTTTTTCAAAAGGCAACTGGACTTCCTTTGTTTGTTTGTTTTTTGTTGTTGTTGTTTTTATCTTCAAAGATAAACAAAGTCCAGTTGCCTTTTGAAAAAGCACCTTTGAGAAAAAGTTACAATTGTTAACACTACTGTTATTATAAGGTTACTAAGAGTATCTTGCAAGTCTGAACGTCCTTCGTCTCTTCTCCCCCCCCCCCAAGTTTTTTATTTTTTATTTTTATTTTTTAACAAACATATCAATGCGTGAACAGTGTGCCACCTGGGTATCGTACATTCTAATACAAATAAAACTAATAAAATTAATCATAGTTATTACATTCAACCAACTTATGTATTTCTAACACATTTATATATATTAGGATGCAGTCTGTCATTATTCAATTATTACATATTTTCTCTAGTTATTGCTTTTATTTTATTATATAAAAGTGTATACACTAATATTCCCCCTCTCTCTTATTTCTATCTCTTATTCTAACTTTTAATTCATTTCTTCATGGGAATTAAAGAGCGTCTTGTCTGAGAGACTTCTCGGATTACAGTTCTGACCTGGATTCCAATTCCTTTTATCTGGCTGTTGCCTTGGTAGCAGCTTTTCCTCCTGTTCTTCAAGGCCGTACCTACTGCCGATTGTACAACCTCTTCAATGGGGGAACCTTAAGTGTTTTTTTCCCTGGATGCTTTATAGAGATGGTTCTAAGGAAAACTAGAGGCCCAGCCATGTAACCGCTTTACGGACTAATATCAGCACTGTACAAGGAGTCCTTGACTTACAACAGTTCATTTGATGTCCGTCCATCGTGTTTGAAGAGGACCTTGACATCTGGGGGGGATGTCAAGACTTGCACGTGAATTGGATTAAAGTGAGGGAGAGGTAGCCTCACTCTCTCTTCCCAGATTCCATCTTGCTCCAAATAGCAGGAAAAGAGTCGAGACAGTTGGAGATGGGCTGGGCGCAGTGGTTGACCAGGGCATCTTTCGTGTCTTGCCGTGCTCTTAGCGTATCACATCACTTGCAGAGGCCGCTTTCAAGACCGTTGTCCTATTCTAGTAGATTTCATCCGCTCAGTCCGCTGGAATCTGTCTTCACATGCTCGGGATAGACAAGTCCCTATCTCACTGAAGGTCGATGACCCAACGGCTACTCTCAACCTGGTTTGGCCAGCCTGTCGAAGCTGTTGCCCGGGGTGTGGCCACTGCACATGCTACAGCTGCTAGGAGCCACAGGTGAGAGCTGAGTGACAGGTGGGGACCAAAGGTGAATGAGCTGCCCTAAAAGCTGCCCTAAAATGAGCTGCCGTAAAAGGACATGACATGCCCCTACACCAGAGGTGCTACCCCTCCCTGAGCACCCCATACACCCCACAACAGTTCATTTAGTGACCATTCAAAGTTACAATGCCACTGAAAAAAAGTAATTTCTGACTGTTTTTCACACTTATGACCGTTGTAGCATCCCCATGGTCACATGATCAAAATTCAGATGCTTGGCAACTGACCCATATTTATGATGTTTGCAGTGTCCCAGGGTCATGTGATCACCCCCAAGCAATGTCAATGTGGAACCCAGATTCCCTTAACCCCTGTGTTACTAACTTAACAACTGCAGTGATTCACTTAACAACTGTGGCAAAAAGGCCATGAAATGAGACAGAATTCACTTAACAAACATCTCGCTTAGCAACAGAAATTTTGGGCTCAATTGTGGTCATAAGTCGAGGACTATTTGTATTCTGTACTCTGAAATTTATTCATTGTGGTGACTGCAGAACCTTTGCCAGGGGCCTGTAGTGGCTCTTGTCCACCAACAGGGGGCTGCCACATTTTGCACTAATTACAGCTTTTGAGCAGTCTTCAAAGGCAGCCCAATGTAAAATGGATTACCGTAATCTAGCGTCAGGGTGATGAGGGCTTCACTTATCATCACCAAGGCATTTAGTATGTTGCATAAAGTCAACATGTGTGTAGAAGAGAGGCCTGCATTCTCATTTCTATTTGACATATCAACTCCAATGAATGGCTTTGAGGTATGCATCGTCCCTCATTTTATTGTACCTCACAGGAATGTTGTAAGGGAGTGGAATAAATAGGATTTCCAGAATTATGTTCTTTGCAAAGATTGAGGGAAAATGATGCAAAAATTGAGGGGGGGCAACTGAATGTTGCAAAATAGTCCAGCTTGATTTTTGGGGCCGGCTGTGGCTTCCCAGAGCTTTGGATGGACTTCAAATGTCCCTCTGAAGTTTGCCACTAAATTGTAAAGATCTTATTTTTTAATGAGACAGAGGGGAACTCCATTCATTGCAAGGAAAAAGGTCATATATATTGCATTCAATTAATTTAGCTTAAATCAATGTTAATCTTTCCAGTGGGCATTCATAAGAGTGTGTCTCCTGGCACATAATTCAAAGATCAAACGATTTCCAATTCGTCTGCTATCATTACATATTTACCTGTTAATCAGTTATCTCTCTCTTCCGTGTTCCACCAGGGAAGTTAGGACTTCTTCTTGGTAACCCCACACTTGGAATACTGCACCCAGGTTTGATTGCCACAACGTCAAAAAGATGTTGAGACTTTAGAAAGAATACAGAGAAGAGCAACAAAGATGGTTAGGAGTCTGGAGGCTAAAACTATATATAAAGAACAGTTGCAGGAATTGGGTATGTCTAGTTTAATGAAAAGAAGGACTAGGGGTGACATGAAAGCAATGTTCAAATATCTCAGGGGCTGCCACAAGGAAGAGGGGGGTCAATCTTGACAGAATGAGAATTAATCTCACAGAGGAGATGTTTGATCTTTTCCCGGAATTCTGACATTAGAAATGAAACCGCAGTTTAAAAGTCTAAGTAAAAATATTTATTTCGGTACAAAAACAATAAATCTCATTAACTACATGCCTGATACAAAATGTGTGACTTCTCTCAATGGAAGTCAGAAGAAGAAGGATAGAATGGAGATTGAAATGCACACATGCATACAAGAACATATCAATCACGTGCTCAGGAATAAACCATTATAATGAATAGGGATGCAGCTCCCTGCATATACATATAACAGGCAATAAATCACTGCGTGACAAATCTATTCTCCAAAGCACCAGAAGGCAGGAAAAAGAAGCAATGGATGGAAACTAATCAAGGAGAGAAGCAACTTAGAACTAAGAGGCAACTGGACTTTCTTGTTTTTCTTTGAAGATGGTTTGCTTCTTATCCTAGAAGCTTCTTGGATGAGAAGCAAAACCAAAGAAAAACAAGAAAGTTCAGTTGCCTCTTGAAAAAGCACCTTTGGGACAATTGTGACCTGGGTGACTGAGAACCTCCATAGAAACTTAGAACTAAGGAGAAATTTCTTGGCAGTTAAAACAATTAATCAGTGGAACAACTTGCCTCCAGAAATTGTGGGTGCTCCAACACTGGAGGTTTTTAGGATAGTAGTAGTTTGTATAAACATAAGTAAAAAAAGTACCGATAAAAGAGGACAATAGGACAGTAGGAAAGGGACGGTAGGCACAGTGGTACGCTTATGCACGCCCCTTACAGACCTCTTAGAAATGGGAAGAGGTCAACTGTAGACAGTCTAAGGTTAAAGTTTTGGGGGTTTGGGGAAGAAACCACAGAGTCAGGTAGTGCATTCCAGGCATTGATCACTCTGTTGCTGAAGTCGTATTTTCTGCAGTCGAGTTTGGAGCGCTTTACATTTAGTTTGAATCTATTACGTGCTCGTGTATTGTTGTGGTTGAAGCTGAAGTAGTCATTAACAGGAAGGACATTTTGGTATATGATTTTAGATCAGATCGGAGGCAACGTAGTTGTAAATTGTCTAATCCCAGTATTTCAAGTCTGGTGGAATAAGGTATTTTGTTGTGAGCGGAGGAGTGAAGGACTCTTCTTGTGAAATATTTCTGGACTCTCTTGATTGTATTTAAGAAGTGTTTGGATGACCATTTGTCTGAAATGGTATAGGGTTTCCTGCCTGAGCAGGGGGTTGGACTAGGAGACCTCTAGGGTCTCTTCCGTTATTCTGTTATTCTTTAATTCTGAGCTGGAGATGGGAATCCTCTGAGCTTCTTGCCTCAAATAAAAGCATCAGTGAGATCTATAGCGTTTGGTAGAGAGGCATCTTTCACAATCATTCTGCTATCAGAGGCAGAGAGAGGGAATACTAACTTGAAAGCAACTTTGCAATTTCAACAGCAGTCAGTTGGAGTTCCTTTGAGGGATGTGGCCTTACAAGATGCCTATCAGCTTAGGCGTGACCTTCTTTTGTTAGCTTGGTGGCTGAGAGATCGCTTACATTGTTTAAGGATCGAACAAAGAGGGTTGGATCAGAAAACCCACAATCCTATGATGTTCAAGTTAACATTAATCAAATGAAGGCAATTGCCTCAGGTTTTCTGATTCCTAGCCAAATCTTGGCAGAAAAGGTAAAGGCAAAGTCTGTGGAGATTCTCAGTCATCCAGGTCAAAGGTCAAAGGTGCTTTTTCAAAAGGCAACTGGACTGGGTTTTTTTTCTTTGAGGAAGAAGAACAAAATGTTCACATCCAAGAAACTTTATTGGTTGTGATTGGGGGGGGGGGATGGAAGGATAAGGATAAAGCCCTACATGGCTTAGGACCAGGTTATCTCCGGGACCGCATTCTGCCTCATACTTCCCTTCGACTGGTCAGGTCCCACAGAGTGGGTCTCCTCCAGGTCCCGTCAGCCAAACAATGCCGACTGGTGGGGCCTAGGGGGAGAATCTTCTCTGTAGGGGCCCCTGCTCTCTGGAACCAACTCCCCCCGGAGATCTGAATTATCCCCACCTTGCTGGCCTTCCGAAAAGCCATTAAGACATGGCTCTTCCTGCAGGCGGGGTGAGTTTGAGACGACTTTATATCTGACGTCTCCCCCATGTATGTATGTTGTTTATATGTTTTTTTAATTGTTTTTAAATTGCCTTTTTAATGATTTGTTTGGAGTTTTATAAAATGTTGTACGCCGCCCTGAGTCCTGAGGGAGTAGGGCGGCATAGAAAAACTACCAAATAAATAAATAAATAAATAAATAAATAAATAAATAAATAAATAAATAAATAAATAAATAAATAAATAAATAAATAAATAAATAAATAAATAAATAAAGATTGACAGTTGAGACTGGATGGTGGGGGATGGAACCTATCATTCCATCTGTTCCATCCCCCTCCACACACACACACACACACACACACACCATCCAATCTCAACTGTCAGTCCCCCATTCCCTCCCACCACCACCATCACAACTGATGAAGCTTCTTGGATGAGAACGTTTTGTTCTTCTTCCTTAAAGGAAAAATACCCAGCCCTGTTGCCTTATGAAAAAACACCTGTGAAATAAGGTTTCCCCTGTCTAGTCATGTCCGATTCTAGAAGGTGAAGCTCATCTCCGTTTCTTAGCCAAGGGAGCCACTGTTGTCCAAGACATTTCCATGATTATATGGCCAGCCTGACTGTACGTCGAATGCTGTGCACGGAATGCTGTGCACGGAATCCTTCCCACCTAAGTGGTACCTATTTATCTACTTGCATTTGCATGCTTTCGAACTGCTAGGTGGGCAGGAGTTAGGGCAAGTAACGGGAGCTCACCCCATCGTACTGTGCTCGGGTCTCAAACCCGGGACTGTTAGCTTTCCATCTGACAAGCTCAGCGTCTTTAACTGCTGAGTCATCGTGCCTTACCTTTACCTTTAGCCAAATCTCGGCAGAAATGACTGGGTAAATCAGCTAGGTTGCTAGGCCTGTACTCGGCTAGATACACAACCCAGAATAGATGGATAACATTTATGGCATACTACGATGAAGCCATATTAAGAATTGATTGCACTCCATCAAAGGGAAAATGCAAAGTCCTCTTATATCCCAGGGCAATTCAAATCTGTGATATCATCCTCCACTTTGTTTCCATGGAAGCATTATAATTTGATTGCAGAATTAAAAGTTCCTTTTCCCCCCTTTTTTCCCACCCCCTTTCCTTTTTAAACGGAGCCCTGATTTACAGTGCAGTAGTGTTAGATAGTGATTGATGGGGAACTCATCAAATTTGCAGATGACACCAAGCTAGCAGGAATAGCCAACACTCCGGAAGATAGGCTTAAGATACAGAAGGATCTTGACAGACTTGAACATTGGGCACTATCTAACAAAATGAAATTCAATAGTGAAAAAATAAGGTTCTACATTTAGGCAAGAAAAACAAAATGCACAGGTACAGTATATGTGGTACCTTGCTCAACAGTAGTAACTGTGAGAGGGATCTAGGAGTCCTAGTGGACAACCATTTAAATATGAGCCAGCAGTGTGCAGCAGCTGCCAAAAAAGCCAACACAGTTCTAGGCTGCATAAACAGAGGGATAGAATCAAGATCACATTAAGTGTTAATACCACTTTATAATGCCTTGGTAAGGCCACACTTGGAACACTGCATCCAGTTTTGGCCGCCACAATGTAAAAAAGATGTTGAGACTTTAGAAAGAGTGCATAGAAGAGCAACAAAGATGATTAGGGGACTGGAGGCTAAAACATATGAAGAACGGTTGCAGGAACTGGGTATGTCTAGTTTAATGAAAAGAAGGACTAGGGGTGACATGATAGCAGTGTTCCAATATCATAGGAGCTGCCACAAAGAAGAGGGAGTCAAGCTATTCTCCAAAGCACCTGAGGGCAGGACAAGAACCAATGGGTGGAAACTAAACAAGGAGAGAAGCAACTTAGAACAAAGGAGAAATTTCCTGACAGTTAGAACAATTAATCAGTGGAACAACTTGCCTACAGAAGTTGTGAATACTCCAACACTGGAAGTTTTTATGAAGATATTAGATAACCATTTGTCTGAAGTGGTGTAGGGTTTCCTTCCTAATCAGGGGGTTGGACTAGAAGACCTCCAAGATCTCTTCCAACTCTGTTATTCTATTCTAGTGTTAGGATTATATCAAAATGGAATAACAGAGAGTAGGAGTTTGTTGGGGGGGGGATTTCATTTTCTTCCATTAGAATTTTATTGGATAAGGATTGGTGATAGGGGCCTATGCAATTTGATCTATTGTAGGTGAGCAATAATATTTTCATACACTATGGTTGCATTCTCTAAACAAGCTAGAGTAGAATAAACTACAGTTGGGTAGTTTGTAGTTCAAGTGTGTTATGGGTACCTGTCAGTCTTGCAAAGCAATCCAGACAAAAAGCACACCAAGACTATTAGCTCTACCTTTATGGTAAAAAAAAAAAGGTAAAGGTTCCCATGTCCAATTGTGTCTGACCCCAGGGCACAGTGCTCATCTCTGTTTTTTGGCCGAGGAAGCCAGCATTGTCCAAAGACATTTTCTGTGGTCATGTGGCCAGCATGGTTATATGTCAAAGGTATATGGAACACTGTTGCCTTCCCACCAAAGTGGTACCTATTAATCTACTTGCATTTGATGCTTTCAAGCTGCTAGCTGGGCAGGAGCTGGGCAAGGAACAAGGCAAAGAGTTTGGGTCTCAAACCCAGGCTGTCAGCTCTCCAGCTGACAAGCTCAGCATCTTTAACCACCATCCATGCCCCATCTTTATTGTAAGGTTACATGAATAGAATCTTGCAAATCTGAAAGTACATCTATCCCCCCCTCATTTTTTTCAGTTCAAACTAGGGAGGGTCCCTTCCGAGATGCCTCTGCCTCTTTTCTGACCATTGCCTAATCTGCAGTTCTTCCTCCTGATCCCAAGGTCATTCCAACATACGATTACAGGACCCAACTATAGTCTTAATGATTTGACTCAAGCATTGTTTCCTGGCTTTCCCAAAAGGTGTGAAAACATGACTCTGGGCCCTTGCTTGGAGGAACATGCGCTCTAAAGACGTTGCTGTCACCTTTTAATTAATGTTAACATTGTTTTTAATCATCCTTGTCTCTTTTTAAAATTTTAACTCCCATAAAGTGTTTCAATGTTTTACACATTGCTCAGACTCCCTCTGTAAGGGATATGGTTAGTTCCAAAATGTGATAGATAGATGAGACAGAGACAGAGACAGAGAGAGACAGAGAGAGACAGAGACAGAGACAGAGACAGAGACAGGAAAAGGAGGAGGAGGAGGAGGAGGAGGAGGAGGAGGAGGAGGAGGAGGAGGAGGCTGGTGATAGATAGATAGATAGATAGATAGATAGATAGATAGATAGATAGATAGATAGATAGATAGATAGATAGATAGATAGATAGATAGATAGATAGATAGATAGATGAGAGAGAGAGAGAGAGAGAGAGAGAGACAGAGACAGAGACAGAGACAGAGACAGAGAGACAGAGAGAGACAGAGACAGAGACAGAGAGACAGAGACAGATTAAGCTAAAGTATGGTTTATTTGGGTTGAGAATATTATGTGAAGGCAACAGCTGTATTTTCTTAACCCAAATATAGAGTTAGCCTATGTGAACCCAGCCGAACAGAGCATTTTCTGAAAGGAAGGCATAAGGTTGGCATTCTTCCATGTAATACCTTGGCATTCATCTGGCAAATAAGCACAGTGGGGGGAAAAGTAAGATCAGTCAAACAGTTCACCTTCCCTGAATAAATATGATCATTCCCTCGCCCTGCATATTCATCTCTGCATGCCAGATTGGAAGGAACTGCTCGTTTTTTTGTGATCACGGGTCCAAAACTATGCTAGCAGTATAATATGAACATAAGAAGAAAAATGTGGAGGAGAATGGAAATATAGGGATGAAAAAGGAACTGAGCACTGCATAGTGGTAACAATGCATTCGTGATCATTAATCCATTTGCAGAAAACAATTAAAAAAGCACAGGGATCCAGCATTCTGCTTGCTTTTAGCAAAGAGGATTGTAGAAGAAAAACAGCAATTTATGGGTGGTGCCTTCAATTTTCTTCTACTTTCACATCATGTAGGTGACCTTTTGGCTATTATCATCCCATTTTACAGAGTTGGGAGGCTGAGACTGGAAGAAAGTTACTTGCCTGGGGAGTTCTCTTAACCTATCACTGATGAAATAAAATTGGGAAAGCTGAAGGACATTCACAAGGGGCATTTTTGACGTTTTTGACGGCCAAAACGCAACTCACTGTCAAACATTTCATTGGATCCAACAATGGTTAACGTTATGCTTCCCAACCTGGGCCTTTCACATGAATAGGAATGGCATTCGCCACATGCATTTTCTGCTGAGAAAAATAAAATAATAATAATTTTCCTCAGAAAATAAAATTGGGGAAATTTGGAAGGAATGCAAAGAAGTTGTTTACACAGTGCCAGATTTCTTGGCACTGCCTAAACCAAGACTGATTGTTTTCCAAATACAGTTCTCCCAAGTACTCTTTAGCAAGATTTATTGAGATGAAAGTGATAAGATTCAAAGAATTCAGCAACCAAACTATTTTCCATTTAGCATCAATATAGTTTCCACATACATTTAACAGAATAACAGAGTTGGAAGGACTCTATACCATTTCAGACAAATGGTTGTCCAACCTCTTCTTAAACACCTCCAGTTTTGGAGCACCCAAAACTTCTGGAGGCAAGTTGTTCCACTGATTAATTCTTCTCACTGTCAGGAAATTTCTCCTTGGTTCTAGGTTGCTTCTCTCCTTGATTAGTTTCCATCCATTGCTTCTTGTCCTGCCTTCAGGTGCTTTGGAGAATAGCTTGACTCTCTCTTCTTTGTGGCAATCCCTTATATATAATGGAAGTAATAGATGGAAACATATTTGTGAATGCTCTAACACTGGAAGCTTTTAAGAAGAGACTGGACAAACATTTGTCTGAAATGGTATAGGGTCTCCTGCCTGAATATTTATTATTTATTTATTTATTTATTTATTTATTTATTTATTTATTTATTTATTTATTTATTTATTTATTTATTTATTTATTTATTTATTTATGGTTTCTTATATGCCGCCCCACTCCCGAGGGACTCAGGGCGGCTTACAACATTGGAAAAAATACAAGAAAACCAATAAATTCAATTAAAATCAAAATACAAAAATTAAAAAATTACAATATAAAAACACCATTCAACCGCCAGACATACCCGGGGGAGAGTGCAGATGGCATTAAGCTCTACCCCCTGCCTGCAGGAAGAGCCATGTCTTAACGGCTTTTCGGAAGGCCAGCAGGGTGGGGATGGTTCGGGTCTCTGGAGGGAGTTGGTTCCAGAGCGCGGGGCCGGCCACAGAGAAGGCCCTCCCCCTAGGACCCGCCAGCCGGCATTGCTTGGCTGACGGGAGCTGGAGGAGGCCAACTCTGTGGGCCCTAACCGGTCGGAGGGAAGTATGAGGCAGAATGCGGTCCCGGAGATAACCTGGTCCTAAGCCATGAAGGGCTTTAAAGATGATGATCAACACCTTGAATTGGACCCGGAGACTAATGGGCAACCAATGCAGCTGGCGGAATATAGGTGTCACGTGGGTGTACCTTGGCACACCCACCACAGCACGCGCAGCCGCATTTTGCACCAACTGGAGTCTCGGGATACTCTTCAAGGGTAGCCCCATGTAGAGCGCGTTGCAGTAGTCCAAACGGGAGGTGACAAGGGCATGAGTGACCGTGAGTAGAGCCTCCTTCTCCAAGTATGGCCACAACTGGTGCACCAGGCGAACCTGTGCAAAGGCCCCCCTAGCCACAGCAGTAAGATGGTGTTCCAATTTTAGCTGTGGGTCTAGGAGGACCCCCAAGTTGCGGACCTGATCAAGGGAGTCAATTTCTCTCCCTCGAGAACCAAGGAGGGATAGTTGTCACAATCCTTAGGAGGCAATATCCAAAGCCACTCAGTCTTGTCGGGGTTGAGTCTGAGTCTGTTCCTCCCCATCCAGATCCTAACGTCGTCCAGGCATCGGCACATTACATCGGCTGCCACACTGAAGAATAGGGGGTTGGACCAGAAGACCTCCAAGGTCCCTTCCAACGCTCCTGTTATTCTGTAAGACACTTTAGATTTTTAGATTTAGATTTATTATTAGAGTTGGAAGGAACCTTGTAGGTCATCTAGTCCAACCCCCTGCTCAAGCAGGAGTTCCTACACCATTTGAGACAGATGGCAGTCTAGTCTCTCCTTGAAGGTCGCAAGTGTTGGGGCTCTCACGACCTCTGCTGGCAAGCTGTTCCACTGGTTGATCGCTCTCACCGTCAGAAAGTTTCTCCTCACTTCCAGGTTGAATCTCTCCTTGGTCAGCTTCCATCCGTTATTCCTTGTTTGGCTTTCTGGTGCGATAGAGAACAGCCTGACCCCCTCCTGTCTGTGGCATCCTCTCAAGTATTGGAACACTGCTATCATGTCACCCCTGGTCCTTCTCTTCGCTAGACTGGCCAAGCTCAGTTCCTGCAACCGCTCTTTGTATGTTTTATTTTCCAGACCTTTTATCATCCTGGTTGCTCTCTTCTGCACTTTCTCTAGGGTTTCAATGTCTTTTTTGTAGTGTGGTGACCAAAACTGGATGTAGTATTCTAGGTGTGGTCTGACCAAGGCTTTATAGAGTGGTACTAGTACCTCTCTGGTCCTTGATTGTATCCCTCTATTTATGCAGCTCAGGACTGCGTTGGCCTTTTTGGCTGCTGCTGCACACTGCTGGCTCATATTTAGTTGGCTGTCTACCAGGACTCCGAGATCCCTTTCGCAATCGCTGCTATTGAGTGTGGTTTCGCCCAGTTTGTATGTGAATTTTTGATTCTTCTTGCCTAGGTGCAGAATTTTACTTTCCCCAAGGTCTTGTGATTGTTCACTTGCCTGAAGAGATTGGGAACCTCTGCAGTATCCAAGTAGTTCTTTCCTGTTTTTCTACTCTTTACCTCTTTCCTCAAGACTAAGCACAGAGGAGAAAGATAAAATTGATGTCAGGAACCAAGCAGAATCCTTCAGCCAATTTGAGAGTTGGCAAGTACGCAGGAAGGCATTTCATCAAATATTCACTGGGGAGGAGGAGTTGTTTAAAGCTTTCTTTTTTCTTTTTTTTTCTTTTTTGCTTGTGAACTCATTTTTAGTGAAGACTAGCACACTTTTTCTTGATTCTGTTTCCCCCCTTGTTGGTCTACCTCTCAAAATGTTCTGGGCCTTTTGTGGTTTCTTTGAGCATTGCCACACCATCAAGCAGTCAGTCATCAATCAATTACTAAAACAACAAAGATCCTGAAATATTCTGTAAAATGGCCTTTAAGTCCATCGAGATCTAACAGTAGCAAATACAGGCATTTTCTCAGTTGATTTACAGTCAAAGACCAAAGTAATAAAATGCCAGCACATAAAACTAAAATAAAAAGTTAATATCACAAGTCTGGTTTACTTATCCCTATCCAGACACAATTCATGATTCATTTTATTAGTCTTTTTGGCTTTTAGAGTCTTAAGATTTTATGTCGGTTTCATGTGGTTATGTTGTGTTGGCATGCTCTTTGCAAATTAACGAAGCCAACTTAATATTTTCTCAGGGAAAAAAGGTTCTGTGAAATTTGGACTCCAGGTTAAATTCTCCAACTGGAAGTGTTTTTAGGGTACAATGCTGTTGTAGATTCAAAAGATAGAGCATAATGCTAAGAACTGCACTTTATTGAAAACAATGATTATTGGGTTCCATTTCATAAGAGGAGGAGAACCAAAACCAATGAGCCAAAGTTTGTTTCCAAACTTCCGGTTGGGCCTTTGGGACGTTTTTGCCATCCCCAGGGTTCAGAAGGCTTTCCTGGAGCCTGGGGAGAGCAAAAATGGCCGAAAAGAAGGCCAAAAATCATCTGGCCAGCGCGCACATGCGTGCTGGAGCTGACATAGGGCAACACCTCGCATGCCCTCAGATATGGCTCCGCATGCCACCTGTGGCCACTGTTCCCTCTAAGGTGCGCGGCATAATGAGAGAACGCCACGCAGAAGTTTCTAACTTCTGCACGGCATTTTTTAATGGCAGAGGCTGCTCGCCTGCGCAGCCACGCAGATGAAAAGAGAACACCATGTGGCAGTTTCTGATATTACAGGGAACATTGCCTGTGGCACGCGTGCCATAGGTTCGCCATCACTGGTATAGGGTTTTCTGCCTGAGCAGGGGGTTGGACTAGAAGACTTCCAAAGTCCCTTCCGTTATTATATGATTCTGCAATGTTTGTTAATTTTCATCACAGTTGTTATCTTGACTGTTTCTCCCATACCCTGTGGACACCCCTGGTTAGTTTTGAAGAAAGACCCTAATCAGGTCAAATTAATGATAGAACTTTCTTAAGAATTGTGAATATTTCAGTCAGAGATTCATTCCTTGGACTTCCGAACTGAATCAGATTTCAGAAACGAACTGACAAGCCAATTTAGCTTGTCAAACAAAAACCGGCTATTTCTGAGTTAATCCCAGTGACTTCTACACACAGTCAGAATTTTCTTTCCCACTTCTCCATACCCAGATGGAGAAATGCCTCTTTTAAACCTTCAAACTGTTTTCCATATTATTCCAACTAAAATGAGTGCCAATGTTATGACGTGCACTAGGGCTAGGAAGAGCTAGGTGAAAACCAGCCTCAGCCATGGAAACTCGGTGGCTGACTTGGGGCAGTCATTTTCTCCCAGGTCAACCAACCTCACCAGGTTGTTGTGCTGGGGAAATGAAGGAAGATTCCCATGGGAGCCCTCCTGAGCTCCTACAGAAACCTATCTCAGTAATGATCACCACTGTCGCCACCATACAGAATCATAAAACTGGACGAAAGGAATTCTCCTTCATGCAAGGATTTCATAATTACAGCATCTTCAAGAGTTGGTGCTCAATCCAGTAGTGAGTTTCTCTTACCTTTGCTACCGGTTCGGGAACGGGAGCGTATAGACGCAGGCGTGCAACACTTCTGCGCATGCGCAGAGCATTTTTGATGACGTCCAGGAGGGAGGGTGGAGCCTCCCACCGCCTCCGCTATCGGTTCACCGAACTGGTGCGAACCGGTAGCAACCCACCACTGGCTCAATCACTCAATGAAGGAGAATATTTGTTGCTCAGAGTTGAAATGAGAGGTTGCTAGTGCTCTGTGAGCTTGGTTGTTTTCTTGCAGATGTTTCATTACCCAAGTAGGTAACATCATCAAGTGCTTAATCTCTGCTTAAAGACATCAACTGTGGAGGGGTTTTCTTGCTTGCTTCTTCCCAGATAATTACCTTCATTGGTGTAATGGTCTTAACGATGAAGAATTGGATTTTAAACTGCCGGCTTCATTGTCAAAGGATTGTAACTGCCAGAAACTCTCTCCTTTTTATATTAATTCCTCCCTCCTTATTGTAAGTGATATTTGTCTTTATGGGGGAAGGCATAAACATTCTGTAGGCTCTGGAGTTCTTTTCAGAAAATACAAGTTAATAAAACCAGCAGCCAAAGTGCAGAAGGAAAACTAGATTCTTCTTTCAAGCTTTGCATCTCAAGAAGAAATAGATTTTATCACACAACATTTCTTTTCTTTTTCCCTCCTTAATAAAACAAGAATATGTTCCAAGCATTGCGCTACCCACTCTTCTTTCATTTTTCCTTCAACAAAGGCAATGTTATTATTATTATTATAGATTTTTTTTTTGCTTCAGGATGTTTTGATACCACAAGATGTTTGATGGCGTAGGCAAGGTGGACAGAACAGCTTGGAAGTGCGAAGATTGTAAATAGCAACACCTCCCCATTGTGTTTTTAAAATGTTTTCTGCAGTTTGTTTGCAATTACAGGAAGTCCTCGACTTACGACCACTACTGAGCCCCTAAATCTCTGTTGCTAAGTGACACAGACCATTTTACGACCTTTCTTGCCACAGATGATGATAATAATAATAATAATAATAATAATAATAATAATAATAATAATAATAATAATAATAATAATAATAATAATAATAATCACAATCATAATCATAATCATAATTTTATTGTCCTCGTACGTATATACACAGTACACCCATACAACGAAATTCATATAATGCTTCAAGACCAGTCCCAACACACATAGCAATCTCCACCCGCCACGAATTCCCCACCCTGAACCACTCAAACATCCATACAACAGACCAAGTAATACTATCCAACAGCTCACTGATGGTGACCCTTCAATTCATTATTAAGTGCAATCATAGCTCTAGGATAAAAACTATTCAGAAAGCGTGTGGTCCGAGTTTTGATTGTTCTGTATCTTCTGCCAGAAGGCAACAGTTCAAAAAGATTGTAAGCAGGATGAGAAGAGTCTCTGAGAATATTGTGCAACTTCCTAGAACAGCGAGAAGCACGTCTCAGTTGTTAAGTGAATCACTGCAGTTGTTAAATTAAGAACACGGTTGTTAAGCGAATCTGGCTTCTCCATTGACTTTTCTCAGAAGGGGATGACATGACCTCAAGACACTGCAGCAGTCATAAATATGAGTACGTTGTCAAGCATCTGAATTTTGATCACATGATCAGAGCCGAGGTGGCACAGTGGTTAGAGTGCAGCACTGCAGGCTACTTCAGCTGACTGCTAGCTGCAGTTTGGCGGTTCAAATCTCACCGGCTCAAGGTTGACTCAGCCTTCCATTCTTCACGGGGCTCCTTCTCCTTCAGTTATTTACTTAATTCAGGATAAATAACATTTTGGACAACTAGGACAAATTTTAAAGACATGATTGTAATCCCAGGGTTTGGTTAGTTCAGAGAGAAACAGAGACAGGGTAAGAAAGTCAGACATTCTTTATTTAATGCTAGTTTATATGATACTAGTAGCTGGAAGAAGCCTCTCCTATCTTATCCCCTTCTCTCCCTTTCAGGTGGGGAGGGGGAGTAGAATGTCTAACTGCATAGCATCAGAGGGTGTTAATAATAATATAAGAAATACTAATGATCTGATGGTCATTTTGAAAAATCCTTTCTTAGCGAGCACCTAGAAGCCAAGAGGAACATACGTGCCAAGTTTCAAGTTTGTAGGCTTTACGGTTCTGGAGATTTCATGATGAGGGAGTGGTATTTGGCTTTTATATACTGAATATAGATTTCAAAACACTGTTTTAAGTGGCGGAGATTCTGAAACTAAATAAACTAAATAAAACATACGAAGAGCGGTTGCAGGAACTGAGCTTGGCCAGTCTAGCGAAGAGAAGGACCAGGGGTGACATGATAGCAGAGTTCCAATACTTGAGGGGATGCCACAGAGAGGAGGGGGTCAGGCTGTTCTCTATGGCACCAGAAAGCCAAACAAGGAATAACGGATGGAAGCTGACCAAGGAGAGATTCAACCTGGAAGTGAGGAGAAACTTTCTGATGGTGAGAGCGATCAACCAGTGGAACAGCTTGCCAGCGGAGGTCGTGAGAGCCCCAACACTTGCGACCTTCAAGGAGAGACTGGACTGCCATCTGTCTCAAATGGTGTAGGAACTCCTGCTTGAACAGGGGGTTGGACTAGATGACCTACAAGGTCCCTTCCAACTCTAATAATAAATCTAAATCTAAAACACCACTTCAGTTCCAAGAAGGTCATTCTCATTATTGGGATATATTTTTAAATTGTTTCTTAGGATCAAACTAAAATAATCTTCGGCACAGTGAACATTCATTATTTAGTAATGTTTCTTGGTTGGGGTTAGGGGAAGAACAGTGACCGTTGACCTCTTTGAAAAGACTGCAGTGTCTAGAATTAAAGACCCAAAATCTGGGTTTCTCAAAGAGGTCAAGGAGAATGAGAAGTAGAATGTTTATGAGTGTTTATTATTTGAAACAGATGTATGTCTCTGTGGCAAAAAAAAGGACAATTGATTTGCACTGAATTAAGGAGCTCCTCATAGTGGCACCCATGTGTATTTAGGTATTCAGGGTTTACTTTAATCCTAATTGTTCAGACTGTTCTGTCGTCACTACACTTTAGTCTGTATACAGCTCAACATGCAGCTAAACTCTCCTATCCTCCAATAAAACAGACCGTGTGCGTAGATCCGAATGCTTTATTGAAAGAACAGGATATTGGGAAACTGGGGAAAATAAGGATACATACAATGAATAAATACAAGATAGGCAGTATTGGATTACTGCTGAATGTAACAATTAATAAATACAAGCAATCTAAATTTCACCAGCGATGCTCTGTATGTGGGATGTGGGTTTTTCCTTGGATGACCATGTGGCACAGATTACGATGGATTCTTCTTTGTGCTTCTGCCTTCTCCAAATGCTAAAGGAAATGGAGTCTGGCTTCCCAGCATGCACTTGTTTGGAGAGTGCGGGCTGATGGGTAATGGGATGGGGTCAGCTTCAAACAATATGCTTGGTATTTGTCTCTCCGGCCACTAGATGGGGCTAGAGAGCAACAACAGTATGTAAAGATCATATGTTGGGGCATATTTGTCCCTCCAGCCACTAGATGGGGCTAGAGAGCAACAACAGTATATAAAAGTTATATGTTGGGGCATGACACAGACTAAGCAGGATCAACCAGTCACTTAGGAAAAGATGTCATTGATTTACAATCCATTAATGAGCTATTCACAGTTTCAGTGGAGCACCCATGTGATTTATCAGTGGCCCAGATTTTTATTTTGACAGAATGCTTCAAGTCCGGTTAACTCTGGTGGTTGCAATCAAAACAGCAAGTTTAATTAACCATTTAATACAGATGCACTGGCCTAGAGAAGACAAATAAATATACACATTTTGTGTCAGAAGTTTATTTTTTTATTTTTTAATCAAATTTTAAAACTGCCCATCTCACTCTCAGAAAGGCTCTGGGTGGTGTACAGATGAAATAATCTAAAAAATACCATTTAAAAAAATATTTAAAAATTAGAAGTTGTGTATATAATCATTTCCTATCCAGTATGTGCTCTTTTTCAACAACCCTACTTTATTCCAACTTTTGTGTCAATGGCAGAGACCTCTGGAGGGATATCAAAAATTGAAGATGATGGTTAGGATTGTACAGTTGAAGCCCTATTCTTTCACACATGTATCCAACATGTATCAGTGGACATAGAAAAGGGGTGGAGCCTTAAGCACATAATTCTGAACTCCCGTCTTGACAGTTTTAATTTCCTCTGCAGAGGCTACGATGCTTAGAATGGACAACACAATATCTCAAACACTCCCTTTGATACCCAACAAATCATATCAGATTAACAGAGTTGGAAGGGACCTTGCAGGTCATCTACAGATTAACAGAGTTGGAAGGGACCTTGCAGGTCATCTAGTCCAATCCCCTGCCCAAGCAGGAGACCCTTACATCTGCCTCTACCTAGGATCGAACTCACAACCTCCTGATTGTGAGGCAAGAGCTCCACCTCTAGGCCACAGCAGCTGGGTTTTCAGAAAGACTTTCCCCCCCCCAAAAAAATCCTTGAATTAAAAATAAAGATGAAACTGATGTACTATCAGGTATTAAACTACCTGTAACATCAGGTGAGTATTTTATGAGTGGTATGAGATTTGGAGGAAAAGTATCAATTTCCCCGAGAATGTTTTAGACCAGTGATGGCGAACCTTTTTTTCCTCGGGTGCCGAAATAGTGCACACACGCGCTATCACACATGCGTGCGTGCCCACACCCATAATTCAAAGCCCCTCACTCGCCCCACCCCCCTGCACATGTGTGCACAACCCATCCCGCTCCCCCATTTCCCGACTTCCAGTGGACCCGGTAGGCCCGTTTTTCGCCCTCCCCAGGCTCCAGAGGCTTTCTTGGAGCTTGGGGAGAGCAAAAACGCTCCACCCCCACCACCCTGGAGGCTCTCCAGAGGCTGAAATCGCCCTCCCAGAGCCTCCGCGCGAGCCAAAAATCAGCTGACGGGCACGCACATGCGCATTGGAGCTGAGCTAGGGCAACGGCTCGCGTGCCGGCAGATATGGTTCCGCGTGCCACCTGTGGCACCCATGCCATAGGTTTGCCATCACTGTTTTAGACCATTTCTTGGTCTAGTGGTTAAGATACCAGCTAGAAATTAGGAAACGTGAGTTCTAGTTCTGTCTTAGATACGAAAGCCAGCTAGGTGACTTTGGGCCACACACTCTCTTTCTACCCAACCCATTTCATAAGATTGTTGTTGTGAGGAAAATAGGAGAGGAAAGGAGTATTAGGTTGAGAACCGGTTTGGTCTAATGGTTAAGGTTAAGCATGGTTAAGACTAGAAACCAGGAGACTATGAGTTCTAGTCCTGCCTTAAACATGAAAAGTGGCTGGGTGACTTTTGGTCAATCACTAGAAAATTGTGATCCTCTAATCTCGCCCTTGGCATGAAAAGCAGCTGGGGACTTTGGGCCAATCACCAGGAGACTGTGAGTTCTAGTACTGCCTTAGGCATAAAACCGGCTGGATGACATTGGGCGAATCACCAGGAAACTCTGAGTTCTAGTTCTGCTTCAGGCATGAAAGCCAGCTGAGAACTTTGAGTAAGTTCCCTCTTTCTTAGCCCAACAGAGTTCTGGTTGTGGGGAAAATAGGAGGATGAAAGAGCATCAGATGTGTTCACCACCTTGTAAGGTAAAGGTAAAACTTCTCCTCACACATATGTGCTAGTCGTTCCCAACTCTAGGGGATGGTGCTCATCTCCGTTTCAAAGCCGAAGAGCCAGCGCTGTCTGAAGACGTCTCCGTGCTCATGTGGCCGGCATGACTAAACGCCGAAGGCGCACGGAACGCTGTTACCTTCCCACCAAAGGTGGTCCCCATTTTTCTACTTGCATTTTTTTATGTGCTTTCGAACTGCTAGGTTGGCAGAAGCTGGGACAAGTAACGGGAGCTCACCCCGTTACGTGGCACTAGGGATTTGAACCGCTGAACTGCTGACCTTTCGATCGAAAAGCTCAGCGTCCTAGCCACTGAGCCACCGTGAGTTGCTTATAAAAATAATAAAGATGGGATATAAAGAAAATAAGTATATTTTTTTTGTATCTGTAATGAAAATCACCTCATGGACCACTAAAGCTCTGTGGATCATAACCCGTGAACATTGTCTCTGGATCACCTATTCCTTACTGTAGCTTTTTCCATATCCTGAGGTTGTCTTACATCTGCTTTTCTCTCTGGCAATACTAGAAGAATCTCTTAATGTTCATCTTTTCCTACTCCATTTCCTGATATAGACAACATAGAGTAAAAAGTGTATCACCTGAGTTTCTAACAATCCCCATTTATGACTGTTGCTGAGCACCCATGGCTGTTGACAGATTCCTACATAATTTCACAATTTTTCATTCCTGCCCTGCCATTTGCAAGGTCACATTCAGCTGTCTTCCCAGAGGCCGTCTTTTGAGTGGGTAATAATCGTCTATTCCAAAGTCACCCATCTCGTAACAAGAGAAGCTCTATACCTTTTTTTCTCTTCTCTTCTGCAGACACTGAGTTATTTATATCCTTACTTCTGACACACGTTTGATCTCGCCATTATTCTATGTTCCGTAGCCTCAGTGAATCCAGGTGGGCAATTCTGAAGGTGAGGTAAAGATGGTGAGGATCAGTGGTGGGTTCCTACCAGTACTGTCCAGAGCGCCGTTCCGGTAGGGACCCGCCAATTCTGCAATTTGCCCGCGATGGCTCTGGTGCCGTCTTCGCCGGTCCATTGCGCAGCACCATCTTTTTTCCCGAATTTTTGGCCTTTTTTTGCTTCCTGCGCATGCGTGGAAGCAAAATCTTGCGAGGGGACGCACGTGCTCGTGAGATTTTGGTGATTTTTTGCTTCCGCGCATGCGCAAAAGCAAAAAATTGCCAAAATCGCATGCACGCGTCTCCTCGTGAGATTTCAGTGATTTCTTGCTTCCTGCGCATGCGCGGAAGCAAAATCACATAAGAGGACACACACGGATAGCAAGCGTGCACGTGTGCAAAATGTGGTGATGCACGCGCAGGGCACCGGTAGCCAGGTAAGAGGAACCCACCCCTGGTGAGGATGTGTGGCGGGTTACCAGGTATCTCAACAAGCAAAGGAGGATATGGACAATTGGAAAGGAGGACAAATGGGGAGAAAGGAGGACACTCTTAACTTTCTTGGCATACATGACAAAAATTACAGAGAAAAACTGCAGCAAAAAAAATGTACTTAGGCCAACTGTGCTGGAATGAAGCAAGGAGGTGGATTCTCAGAAGGGAGGGGGTGTATTCCAGAAGAGTAAGAAGCAACTCAGTCTGGATGTTATGTGTGAGAGAAAGAGGATAATGACAGCCCTTCCCCAGTAGTTTCCAGTGTATATTACAGATGCAGATAGTAGAGTGTTCAGTCTGGCAAGATGCTGTCTACAGGTCTGAAACAATAAAGAAGGCAACTTGGAAAAATCACCGCATGTCATTCATGGTTTCAGTCCTGACATCTATATCTATATGAACTTACTATTTCCAGCATCAGAAAGACTGGTTTTTCAATCACATTTTTTTTCAACAAACACACATGTTTCCCTGAAAATAAGACCACGTGTCAGGGTTCCAAGTAACACCCCCAACGAAAGAAGACTCCGAGACAAGCAATTCCTCAAAGATCCATTTTATTAGAGATGTCATATTGGCACATCTGGGAAAACCCGAATCTGAAAGCTCCCGGGTTTTTCCCACCCAAAAGGAAGTCAAAGTCCCTTCGCCTGCACCCACATGTCCATCACATGGTCCAATCAATCCACTGTCTCAACTGGAGATGCCTCCCAGTCACGCCACTCCAGGTGCAGGCTGAACATCCTTGACTCCCAGTGAAAGAATGTTGTTATGGCTAAATAACTCTACCAACTCCATGCAATCCCCCCTCCCACTTTCCCACAGCACTAAGTGTGGCAGCCCTGAAGATTTGAAAGAAAAGATGGCCTCCAGGACTGATACTAGGTCTTATATATTAATGTTTACTCCAAAAGACGCATTAGGGCTTATTTTCAGGGAAGTACGGTACTAAATGTATCCATCTACTGTAGCTGAAGATCTTACCTGGGGCTTATTTTGGGGGTAGGGCTTACATTACAAATATCCTGAAAAATCATGCTAGGCAGGAGCGGGTTCCTCTTACCTGGCTACCGGTGCACTGCGTGCACATCATCACGTTTCACGCGCACACATGCTTGCTATGCGCGCGTGTCCCCTTGCGAGATTTTGCTTCTTTTTGGAAAAAAGATGGTGCCACGTGACGGACCGGCCAAGATGGCACCGGAGCCGTCACGCGCTAATTGCGCAATTGGCGGGTCCCTACTGGAATGGCGCACTGGGCCGCACAGGTAGGAACCCACCACTGATGCTAGGGCTTATTTTCCAGTTGGGTCTTATTTTCGGGAAAACGGTATCTATTTTCAAGAACATATGTTAGCAATAATATAGAATCAGTGATGGTTGCTTTCCAAATTTCATTATAGAAACTGTGTCATGTGGTCTACAGACTACAGCGAACGTAGATTCAAAAGAGCTGAATCAAGCTAATTGTTGTAACCAGGAAATAAATAATATAAATCTAGGTTGTTGACTTTGTCTGTAGACGAGGGAAAGAAAGAAGCAGACAGTTTACAAGTTCACAATACCCAAAAGGCAGGGGTGGGTTCTATTTACCTTCCCCACTGGTTCGCATCGTGAGGGAAGTGCGTGTCCCTTCCTGGAAATGACCCTCTGCGCATGTGCAGAAGTCTTTGTGCATGCGCAGAGGGGTTTTTTTGCAAGCCGCGGCGACCGGAGGATCAGTTCAAGAGTGTGGACCGCCGGTCATCGTTGCCGGTTTGGCGAGCGCCGCCAAAATTTCCGCTACTGGTTCTAAAGAACCCACCACTGCCAAAAGGTTGAATGAGCACTGCTTGTCCCCACCCACTCAAAAAACATGGCACTCAAAAGAGCCACACTATATTTGATTTGAAGGCTGTTTGCCAGATGCAGGACATAAAGAAGAAGAGGAGAACATGTCCCCCTTTTGCCAGATGCCTGGTAACCTCAACACTTATACAGGTAATCCTCGACTTACAACCACAATTGAGCCCCAAATTTCCATTACTAAGCCAGATACTTGTTAAATAAATGTTGCCCCATTTTATGACCTTTCTTGCCACTGTTGTTAAGTGAGTCACTGAAGTTCTTAAGTCAATAGCATGGTTACTGTTAAGGTATGTGTAGAGCAACCCTTGAGTAACAAGGATATGCACATAGAAATGTTGTATTGCAGTAGGTATGAATAACTATTCAGTCACACACAGATACATTAAAGTGCATACAGTTTTACTTTAGGAAATAGCACAGTCCAATAAACAGTCCAGGTCATACATGTTTAAATCAGTCAATAGCTAGAAGTACAAAGTCTTCTTACCAGTTGTCTTTGTTATGCACAGTAAACAAAGATATCACAGCTTATAAACACAACAGAGAACATAATGTGTGTGTGTGTGTGTGTGTGTGTGTGTGTGTGTGTGTGTGTGTGTGTGAGAGAGAGAGAGAGAGAGAGAGAGAGAGAGAGAGAGAGAGAGAGAGAGAGAGAAAGCTATGATCTCTAGCTCCCTCTTATGGCAACTTGCAACACAACAGTCAATCAGAAATAGCATACAGATAAAGCTACATACATCAATACAGTTAAACCTACATACATACATTGTTGGTTTATATATTGCCAACCCAACTGTTTGGATTGAGTTTGGGTTGCAAAAATTGATCACATGACCCCAGAAGACTGCAACCGTCATAAATAGGAACTAGTTCCAAGTTTTGATCCCATGACCAAGGGGTTGCTACAATGGCTGTAAGTATGAGAAATGGTCGTAGGTCAGTGCTATTGTAACTTTCAGTGATGGTTAAATGAACTATCATAAGTCAAGGATCACCTGTACTTCATTACAGGTAGTCCTCAACTTACAACCTTTATTTTAGTGACAGTTCAAAATTTTAACAGCCCTGAAAAGATTGACCTATGACCAGCTTCTGAAGGATCAGCTACTATGTTCTACAAACAGTGTGCTGGTTTTTACTGTATGTTTAGTATCCAACTGTCTTCAGATTTGATTTGCAGGAGAAAATAAAATAAAGCAACATTCCTCCACTGCAGGGGTGGTTTTCTCCCGGTTCGGACAGGTTCGCCTGAACCGGTAGCAACCCGCTGGTGACGTCACGATGACTTCACCAAACTGGATCGGTTGGTGCTGGTCCGTGGGCACCGCCATCTTTTTTGCATTTTTTTTCCTTCTGAGCATGCGCAGAAGCTGAGTTCTGGCACTGTGCATGTGGGCTGGTGCATATTCATCCATTCCTGGAGCAAGAGAATAAGAAATTGGATCAAGCCACTTGCTGTGTTGAATATCCGCCTGACAAATTTGGTTGTGACTAAGAGGAAAGCATAGCAAATATACTGGTTGAACTAGATTTTTAAAAGGTGCTTCCACTTATTGTTTATTTCCCCTTGTTGTTGTTTTCCAGAAACCACCGCAAAAGGAAATAGGAGAGAATTCACCTAACATTTTTTTTTAAAAAAATCCTTTTTCCTGTTATTTTTAATCTTTCTTTCAAAAATACAGCATATATATTTATATTCTGAAGTATTTAAAAGCTTAGGTTTCCGTAAACCTCTTTGATAAGTAGCAATGCAGAAATATTTAATGATAAGCCCAATAATAGTCATAACAAGTAGATCATTCAACAATGAACATGCTGGTTTAAGCTAAATCACAGACTGTTTCCAAGCTCTGCAAATGAGGGAATTTGGATGATAGCCTAAGGGTACTGCTTTAGCTATGAATTTATCTTAAATCCCTTTTAAAACCTTCTAATGTCTGCAACCTTCCCTGTTTTTGCAAGCATATCAGCATTACGGAGAGGTGCATGGACTACAGACTGGGGGAAAAAATAGATTTGCAATGAATTGCTCTATTGTTTTGTGCCCACCAAACAGAGTGATGGTTTGCAACGAGATTGAGAGCATGGGGTCTCTCTGTCTGTGTCTGTCTGTCTGTCTGTCTATCTATCATCTATGTAATTATATGACCGCCCATCTCATGGAATGTGACTCTGGACAACGTACAACCATTCAGTAAAAACAGTAAATAAATAAAAAGAAACAGAATAACAGAGTTGGAAGGGACCAACCCCCTGCTCAAGCAGGAAACCCTATACCCGTGATTTAATTTAATTTAATAAATTTAATTTAATAAACGTTCTTATAGACCGCCCAATTCCGTAGGACTCAGGGCGGCATACAGCATAGATAAAAAATGTACAATAAAAACAGTAAAAACAATTTAAAAGATAAAAACATTATTTTAAAAAACATTCATTCATGGGGGAATCTGATGTTCTTCTTCACCCCGCCTGCTGGAAGAGCCATGTTTTTATGGCTTTACAGAAGGCCAGTAGGGTGGGGATAGTCCGGATCTCCAGTGGGAGTTGGTTCCAGAGGGACGGGGCTCCCGCAGAGAAGGCCCTCCCCCGCGGCCCCGCCAACCGACATTGTTTGGCCAATGGGACCGGGAGGAGGCCCTCTCTGTGGGATCTAACAGGTCGTAGGGAGGTATGTGGTAGGATGCGGTCCCGCAGGTAACCTGGCCCTGAGCCATGTAGGGCTTTAAAGGTCAAAACCAACACCTTAAATTGCGACCGGAGACTAGTAGACAACCAATGCAGCTGGCAGAGAATGGGTGTTACATGGGTGTATTTCGGCACACCCACCACAGCTCGCGCAGCTGCATTCTGTACCAATTGCAGTCTCCGGATGCTCTTCGAGGGTAGCCCCATGTAGAGCGATGGGGAACCTATGGCACACATGCCAGAGGTGGCACGCAGAGCCCTCTCTGCTGGCACGCGCACCGTCGCCCCAGGTCAGATCTCCATGGCGTTTCTTTCGTGAGCTTCTGTTTCCCTTCAAGCGACGAAACAGAAGCTCACGAAAGAAAAAGATCTTACCTCTTACCGCGCTGCCATTGTTGGGATGCCCTGCCTCCCGCCGGCCAGATGGTCTTTGCATCTCTGCGGTGCATGGGCACATGTCCACGCATGCCCACATCTGTGCATGCATGTTTGCACATGTTTGCGCATGTTTCACATATGTTCACATGTGAGTGCACATGCACGTTGACGTGTGTGTTCACATGCATGAACATGCATGTGCACTCGCATGTGAACATGCATGTGCACTCGCATGTGAACATGCATGTGCACTCGCATGTGAACATGCATGTCCATGCATGTGAACACGTGCATCAACATGCATGTGCACTCACATGTGAACATGCATGTGCACTCACATGTGAACATATGTGAAACATGCACAAACATGTGCAAACATGCATGCACAGATGTGCGCATGCATGGACATGTGCCCATGCACAGCAGAGATGCAAAGACCACATGCATTCCAGCAGAGAGGGCTCTGCGTACCACTTCCGGCACGTGTGCCATAGGTTCACCATCACAGCCCTATACCATTCCAGACAAATTGCTGTCCAATCCCTTCTTGAATACCTCCAGTGATGGAGCACCCACAACTTCTGCAGACAAGTTGTTGCACTGGTTAATTGTTCTCACTGGAACAATTTCTCCTTATTTCTAGCTTGGTTCTCACCTTGATTAGAATAGAATAGAATAGAATAGAATAGAATAGAATAGAATAGAATAGAATAGAATAGAATAGAATAGAATAGAATAGAATAGAATAGAATAGAATAGAATTCTTTATTGGCCAAGTGTGATTGGACACACAAGGAATTTGTCTTTGGTGCATATTAGTTTCTATCCATTGCTTCTTGTTCTGCCCTCAGGTGCTTTGGAGAATAGCTTGATTCCCTCTTCTTTGTGGCAGCCCCTGAGATATTGGAACACTGCTATCATGTCACCCCTGGTCCTTCTTTTCATTAAACTAGACATACCCAGTTCCTGCAACCGTTCTTCATATGTTTTAGCCAACAGCGCCCAAATCATCTTTGTTGCTCTTCTCTGCACTCTTTTCAGAGTATCAGCATCTTTTTTTTTTATTTTGTGGTGACCAAAATTGGATGCAGAATTCCAAGTGTGGTCTTACCAAGGCAGTATAAAACAGTAGCATCACTTCTCCTTCTATCCCTCTGTTAATGAAGCCTAGGATTGCATAGGATTTTTTGGGCAGCTGCAGCACACTGCTGGCTCATATTTAAGTGATTATCCATAAGACAATCATATTGTCAGTAAGGCAATCATTCGTTAAAACCATGATAATTATTGAACATAATTAAAAATGATAAAAGCAAAGCTAAAGCAGGAAAACGGAATACAGGCAAACATACGACCAGCATTGGGACCAGAATTTCCATTGCTAAGCAAACCGGCCTGTTTTGCTGTGAATATTAAATGAATCACATGGACATTGAGCCTGTCTGACTTCCCCCATTGAGTTCAATGGTCAGAAGCTACCTATGAAGTTCACAAATGGCGGTTACATGATCCAGGGTGTTGCAAACACCATAAATACATGCTGGTAGTTGCCAAGCATCTGAATTTTGAACATGTCACCTTGGGGGATACTGTGATGGTTTTAAGTGTGATGAGTGGTCATAAATCAGTGTGGTTGCAACTTTGAACTGTTGCTAAATGAATGGTTGTAATCTGAGGACTACTGGAGGGGATATTAATAATAAGGAATCCACCTCACGCGTTCACCCATCGCTTGGAGTTCCCCAGGCCTTGTTGGCCTAATCAGGTCTTGAGGGACCTTTTATTTATTTATTATTATTATTTTTATTTTGTCAACACGTGTACAAGATAACAAGTATGATATAAACATAACAAAAGCAAAGTATGCATAGGTAAAAATTAGATAATAGGACAGAAGGACAGGGACGGTAGGCACGATGGTGCGCTTATACACGCCCCTTACAGATCTCTTAGGAATGGGGAGAGGTCGACTGTAGACAGTCTAAGGTTAAAGTTTTGGGGGTTTGGGGAAGAAACCACAGAGTCAGATAGTGCAATCCAGGCATCGATCACTCTTGCTGAAGTCGTATTTTCTGCACTCAAGTTTGGAGCGGTTTACATTGAGTTTGAATCTATTACGTCCTCGTGTATTGTTGCAGTTGAAGCTGAAGTAGTCATTGACAGGTAGGACATTGTGGCAGATGATTTTATGAACTACATTTAGATCAGATTGAAGGCAACGTAGCTCTAAGCCTAAAATTTCAAGTCTGGTGGAATAAGGAATTCTGTTGCGAGTAGAAGAGTGGAGGACTCTTCTTGTGAAGTATTTCTGGACTCTCTCAGTTGTGATGAGGCCAATCCTATATCTTGGGGGAGAAGATTCCACAGCGAGGACAGCACAGCAGTGAAGATATGTAAACTTGCTTGACTCCATCCTCAAATCTGGAAATTTGATCTGAAAAAAAGCAAAGAAAACCTATTAGAAACCGTGCAACAGAGACAAAGAAGCCTTCTTCTGTGTTAAGTACCAACTCTCCAGAGAAGGTGCTATTCTTCTGAACGGATTATTACGTATATTTGTCATTTCAAATAATGCACTGTACAAATAAGAACTTGGAGTTCTGCCAATTGCTCGAGAACACTCAGCATGGCCATAAATGTCTACTCAAGCACTACAATCGCGGGGAAAACAGAAAACTGACCTTGACTGTCAAACTTCTGCTTGTCCTTCTTCAGAAAACTTTCAGTTCCCGATTACAATAGGGCGCATCTGTGATCATGCCATCATTGTTATTCTTCATTGCACTCTTGCTAAATGAAAGATTTCAGTTTCACATTGAATAGGGCTCACTTGTAAACAAGGACATGGCCTAAAATTCTAGAAGAGCAGAGAATGCTGCATCAGAAACAGGGGCGGGTTCCTAATTTTTTTACTACCACTCTGTGGGTGTGGCTTATTTTGTGGGTGTGGCTTGCCAGCCATGTGACCGGGTGGGCGTGGGCCTCGGGAGCTTGGCAGCGGCTGGAGAAGCGGGGGGGCATTGCCCACCTGCAACGCAGCCCCCCGCAGCGGGAGCAGCAAGACCGCAGCAGCGGTTCTTCTAGGAGGCTCCGTCCGGCCTGAATGCTTCTCCCCATTCGATGATCCTAGGCTCCTGCCACCTGTTCCCCCTCCCCTCAGCAGCTCGAGAAGCCTTGAACGTGCAAAAATGCCTGGGATCATCACCGCGCGTTCGTGGCTTCTCGGACTGCTGAAGGGAGGGGAATGGAGATAGCTCTTGCCACCCGTTCTTTCAGCATCTCACGCAATCCCTCAGCCATCCTCCCCTGCTTGGACTCACTGTGGGGTAGGAAGGCAGCGCATGCGCAGTGCCGGAAGCTTGGCTTCTGTGCATGAGCAGAATAATTTTTTAAAAAAAATTAAAGAAAAAAATTTTTTAATGGCAGCGCCCAGGCACCGGCAACCGACCGCACCGGTACTGTGACGTCACCAGGGGGCTGCTACCGGTGCTATAGAGTGGACCGCACCGGTAGGAACCCATCACTGGTCAGAAACCTTCTCCCTGCAATTTTTGAGCCTTCAATCAATGATCCTATCAGGATGGCATCTTTCCCAAGTCGCAGGGGGTTCATTGGGGGCAATCCAGGGGTGGGCTGCTGGGGGTTCGCAGGGGTTTGGGAGAACCTCTAGCTAAGATTCTGTGCAGTTCAGAGAACTCCCAAATCCCACTCCTGGCTGGCCCCGCCCACCCCACCCTGCCCCTCCCAGGAGTCCCCACACGGCCCATTTTGGATGCAGGTAAATGGAGGGCATGCGCGGAGGCACGGGAAGGACAAAAAATAGGCCTACTGGAAGTTCAGGAAGGCTGGAAACGGGTTCGTTTTCAGTCTCCAGAGGGTCTCCGGAGCCTGGGGAGGCCGTTTTCGCCCTCCAGGAGGCTTGAGAAAAGCATCCGGAGCCCAGGGAGGGCAAAAATGCCCCTCCCAGCCTTGATGCAGGAGGCTGACCAGGCCACGCCCACCATGGCCACGCCCATCTAGCAACCTGGCAGAGAACCCCTTGCTAAAAATTTTTGAAGCCAACCCCTGGGGCAATCTAACCGACCACCCTATGCTGTTCCTGAGAAAGAGATTGTTTTGGAAGCATATGTGAAACTACATCAGGCCTTGTTCTGGCTTGTCGTTTCATTTGGAAGCTTTCTACATCAGAAGGGAAAGTCAAATGGCTCAGATCAAGAGTAAGTGACCTGTGATGCTGAATGACCACTAACACAGAAGGTTGGACTTGGGCTACAAAGACACCCTCAGCCATAGAGACATACTGGATGAATTAAGTCAGCCTAACCTTTCTCTACAGAGTGGAGAGTTGGCCTCTGACAGAAAGCCACTTGAAGAGACTAGAAGCATTTGAAATGTGGATGTTACGTATATGCTGGGTTGACAAAATTAGAAATGAGAAGGTGATAAGCCACCTGGGAAAGCCAAGGGAAATCATCAAAACCATAAAAAAGCGAAAGTTAGAATATTTTCTAATAATAATAATAGCAGCTGCCAAAAAAGCCAACACAGTTCTAGGCTGCATTAACAGAGGTATAGAATCAAGATCACGTGAAGTAATAATACCACTTTACAATGCCTTGGTAAGGCCACACTTGGAATACTGCATTCAGTTTTGGTCGCCACGATGTAAAAAGGATGTTGAGACTCTAGAAAGAGTGCAGAGAAGAGCAACAAAGATGATTAGGGGACTGGAGGCTAAAACATATGAAGAACGGTTGCAGGAACTGGGTATGTATAGCTTAATGAAAAGAAGAACTAGGGGAGACATGATAGCAGTGTTCCAATATCTCAGGGGCTGCCACAAAGAAGAGGGAGTCAAACTATTCTCCAAAGCACCTGAGGGCAGGACAAGAAGCAATGGGTGGAAACTAATCAAGGAGAGAAGCAACTTAGAACTAAGGAGAAATTTCCTGACAGTTAGAACAATTAATCCGTGGAACAGCTTGCCTCCAGAAGTTGTGAATGCTCCAACACTGGAAGTTTTTAAGAAGATGTTGGATAACCATTTGTCTGAAGTAGTGTAGGGTATCCTGCCTAAGCAGGGGGTTGGACTAGAAGACCTCCAAGGTCCCTTCCAACTCTGTTATTATTATTATTATTATTATTATTATTATTATTATTATTATTATTATTATTATTATTATTATTATTATTATTATTATTATTATTATTATTATTATTATTATTATTATTATTATTATTATTATTTTGGACATGTGATGCGACACCCAGAAAAATCCCCCAAGGAAAGATTGAAGGCAATGTGACGCCATGAGTTTGACACCCATGGTCTACTCCATTTTATACCAAACAGAATCATTATGGGATTCTTTTGAGTTTCCTTCTCAGGAAAGGCTGAGTTGTGTTTTCTGAAATACCTCTATTAAAGGCTTGCTCATCCCTTCCCCATTTCCAGGGCCAGCTTTAAATTCATCACCTATTCAGAACCACAGTGCTATCAAATGTTACTTTAATTGGCTTAGAATTAGCTGGCCCACTTCTCTGTTTTGGGGGGGAAAGCTGTTTAGCTTTCTTGAAATCCATTCCAAGAAGCTAATAGGACACTTAATTCCTATACATGAAATGTCACTATTGGGTCATTTTATTACCTGATTTCAATGACTTTAAAACAGACCCCTTCTCATTTCCAAAGTCTGTCTTCTGATTACCTTTTCCCCCTATTCCTGGAAATCACTCTTCTAATGAAGAATGTTGGAACAGTTTCAACTGTTGTATATTTATGCAAGTGATATGGTTTTCCCGTTGATGGTGGGAGGGAGAATTAAAAGCATTATAGAGTTTTCTATATTTGGGAGAAACCTCCCAGCCCTCTAACCCATTCCAACCAAAACCTAATTAAATAAGAGAGAGTGTACAGAGAATACAGACATCCTTACCCAGTTAATTAACTTGGATAACTAACCCAAATAGTTGATGGTTAGTTTTAGCCTTGTTGGAAGAAATATCCATCTGATACAGTTCCAAGCCGGGTGAAAGACACTGGAAACATGGAGGCCGATGGGAAAGAGGGTTTAATTGTGAATAGGACCACCAAGCACATGGTCCTGGTGCAGCTGACCACATGGAGTTGAGAATGAGGGTTATTTATACCTTCTCTTGGGCCTTGCCCTTGAGCTTTCTGTTCCTGTGCAAGGACATGGATTCTATTGGCTGTTGTAGGGGTCATAGCTAACCTTGTAGGTTGTCTGAGAAGTTTGGTTGAAGCCTGGAGGGTGATGCAATGTCCCCAGGTGATTGTGCCATGTGGTGAGCTCTGCTGCTAGATAATCCTATTATAGCCTGGAGGGTGATGTCTTAATCCCATCACCCTGGAGCTGAAGGTCTTTTGTTTTGCTGATAGACTGGCCCAGTCCTTCTCAATGGGCACCAAATATCTGCTGGGGAGCAGGGAGCTGGTTTCTGTCTTTAGAAACACGTTTCTCCTTTAGGGGAAATATTTTATCCTGCTTTTTTCTTTAAATATTTCTCAAAATATTTCATTCTTCTGGGAGAGGTGGCTTCCCTCAACCTAAAACAGGTCTAGAGCTGGTTGGAGTTAAACCAATTCTCTCTGTTTAATCAGGTTATCAGGTTAATACAAAGTATTTTTTTATTTATTTATAGGGGCATCTGTGGAGAGGCTAACAAAATGGAAGATGGCGGCTTTTGAGTGGCCTTGTAATTAAAGGGGCTTCTCTAGGCAGTCCATTTCTATCGCCTTTTTGCTACTTTTATCCAGGTGAAAAAAAAGACACCTCTACCTTCCTTCTATGGCAAGTGAAGGACTCCAAAACCCGTTGCTTCTTCTTGAAATGATCTACCAAGTGGTAACACTGGAAGTAAATGTATGCTTAGGGTATAGTCTCTAGACTCATTGTTGTAAGAGAACCTAATAAAAGCAAAAAAAAAAAAGATGAGGAAAGACAAAAGATCCTTTCGGTGGGGATATTGAATAAAAAGTCAGAGATTTCAATCTCTGGCTCTTTAATATCCTGGGTTTTGTCCATCTTGAACAAAAAATATATGCAGCAAATCTTATTTTTATTTATTTATTTATTCGAAGTTCTTCTATGCCGCCCTACTCCCTCAGGGCTCATGGCGGCGTACAGCATTTTAGGGAACATCAAATAAATGTTAAAAACAATTTTAAACAATTTTAAAACAACAAACATATCATATATACATGGGGGAGACGTCAGATGGAAGGTCGTCTCAACATCACCCCGCCTGCAGGAAGAGCCATGTCTTGATGGCTTTTCGGAAGGCCAGCAGGGTGGGGATGATTCGGATCTCCGGGGGGAGTTGGTTCCAGAGAGCAGGGGCCCCTACGGAGAAGGCCCTCCCCCTAGGCCCCGCCAGTCGGCATTGTTTGGCTGACGGGACCTGGAGGAGACCCACTCTGTGAGACCTGACCGGTCGGAGGGAGGAATGCGGCAGAATGCGGTCCCGGAGATAGCCTGGTCCCAAGCCATGTAGGGCTTTAAAGATGATGATCAGCACCTTGAATTGTACCCAGAGACCAATGGGCAGCCAATGCAGCTGGCGGAGTATAGGTGTTACGTGGGTGTACCTTGAAACACCCACCACAGCACGCGCAGCTGCATTTTGCACCAGTTGAAGTCTCCAAATACTCTTCAGGGGCAGCCCCATGTAGAGCACATTGCAGTAGTCCAGTCAAGAGGTGACAAGGGTGTGAGTGACCGTGAGTAGAGCCTCCTTCTCCAAGTATGGTAGCAATTGGTGCTTACCTGACAGATGAACTTAATCTTCTAAAAGGGATCCTTCCACCATTTCAATAGCAGAGAAATCCTTCGTTGCGAGCTGGAAGGTTAATTTCCAGGAGTTTTCCACTCATTCCCTCACATTATCATGCAGTCATGGAGTCTACACAAACATTGTTAATTGTGTCAGCTCCCAAGGCTCGTCCAAAATGTTTTGCAGCCTTGGGCGAAGAACATCATGGAGATCTTCTGTTGCGTGTGTCAAATCCAGCTGAAGTAACTATTTAATCTTCTTTAAATACGAGGCATATGGTCACTCCTGAAGATCAATGGTTGCTCTAAGAGCTTCTGGGAAGACTGGTCAGGACACTCATCTCTCTTCCAATACCTCACTGTTGCCTTTCAGCATTCTAGAATTCTAGAACAATAGAGATGGAAGGAATCTTGAGGTCTCCTGGTCCAACTCCCTCAAGCAGGAGACCTTATACCAGTGATGGCGAACCTTTTTTTCCTCGGGTGCCGAAATAGTGCACGTGTGCGCTATCACACGCGCATGTGTGCCCACACCCATAATTCAAAGCCCCCCACTTGCCCCACCCCCTGCGCATGCGTGTGTGACCCTCCCAATCCCCCGTTTCCTGACTTCCAGTGGGCCCGATAGGCCCATTTTTCACCTTCCCCAGGCTCCAGAGGCTTTCTTGGAGCTTGGGGAGGGCGAAAACGCTCCCCCCGCCACCCCAGAGGCCCTCCGGAAGCCAAAATCACCCTCCCAGAGCCTTCGTGCGAGCCAAAAATCAGCTGGCGGGCACACACATGGGCGCTGGAGCTGAGCTAGGGCAACGGCTCGCGTGCCGACAGATATGGCTCCGCGTGCCACCTGTGGCACCCGTGCCATAGGTTCGCCATCACTGCCTTATACCATTCTGGACAAATGGCTGTTCAATCTATCCCAGAAAAGCTCCAGGGATGGAGCACTCAGAACTTAAGAAGGTAAGCCGTTCCACTGGTGAAATTTCTCCTTAGTTTTAGGTTGCTTCTCTCCTTGATTAGTTTCCATCTGTTGCTTCCTGTCTTGCCTTCAGGTGCTTTGGAGAATAGTTTGACCCCCTCTTCTTTGTGGCAGCCCGTCAAATATTGGAAGAGTGCTATCATGTCACCCCTAGTCCTTCTTTTCATTAAACTAGACATACCCAATTCCTGGCAATCTCTGGCAACAATGAATAACAGAATTGGAGGTCTTCTAGTCCAGTCTCCTGCTTAGACAGGAAACCCTACACCATTTCAGACAAATGGTTGTCCAATCTCTTCTTAAAAACCTCCAGTGTTGGAGCACCCACAACTTCTGAAGACAAGCTGTTCCACTGACTAATTGTTCTCAATGTCAGGAAATTTCTCCTATTTTTTAGGTTGTGTATTTTTCTTTTCTGTTTGAGTGTTCATATAATAGAAAAGTAAAGCACATTTTTTAAATTTTTAAATTTAGGGGAAAAATCAATGCAAAACACCAAATTACATTTAAATATAAAGCCACAATTAAACAGAACAATCCTAAAACTTCAAAAAAAAAAAAAACCCAGACCTCACTCTCCCCGAAAAAGAAAAACAATCTGATAAATGATAAATTAAAAACCACCTTCCTCCAATAACACAATCACAGTTTGCTAGAGAAAATCTTAGGAGGGGGGTGTCCACTAGCCCACATAAATTTCTCAAGTAACCTACCAGCCTAGAGGAAATATTTATTGGATATTGACCCAGGGTTAATTTCTTTCCTCCCTTGCCTCAAATCCAGCAGAACCAATATCTTAATCTTTTTAAAAGTGGGGGGGGGGGGATAGGATTAAATAAAGAAATGAAACCCCTGCTGGCTGAGATCACTGCTGCTCAAGATGGGCTGGCTCTGGGCATTGCTTACTGACGTTCATTTATTTAGATGTGTTTTATCCTTCCTCTATTGTTTTTATAAATAACTCAAGGCAGCAAACATACCACATGCACCTTTCTCCTCAGAACAACAACTCTGTGAGGTGGGATGGGCTGAGAGAGAATGATTAGCCCAAAGTCACCCAGCCGACATTCATGGCTAAGGCAGGATTTGAACTCATGGTCTCCAGGTTTCTACTTTGGTGCCTTATTCATCAGACCAAACTTGTTCTTGCTTTTGAAAATGCAAGGTCATTCACCACCCACCATCTCTTTTTCTTGGTTTAAAAGGACTCAATTTCTTTTCCAACATACTTCAACAAGAAGAGCAGCAAACTTTCAGGAAATCAATACTACAGTCTACTCATTTTCTTTTGTAATCATCAGTTTGAGCAGAAAGCTCTGTTGAGAGGCTCTATATCTCAACACTCCATAAAATCAGCCCTACAGAAAAACAGAGTTGGAAGGGACCTTGGACGTCATCTAGTCCAACCCCCAGCTTAAGCAGGAAACCCTACCAGTGATGGCGAACCTTTTAGAGTGCCCAAACTGCGTGGGTGCGCATGCCCAAACTGAAAGGTGCACGCGTGCATAACTGCACGCATGCACAGACATGCACAGACATGCACAACAGAGATCCGAAGACCAGCTGGCCGGTGGGAGGCGGGGCATTCCAACAACCAGCAGCGGGGCAAGGGGTAAGATCTTTTTCTTTCATGAGCTTCTGTTTCGTCGTTTGCAGGGAAACAGAAGCTCACGAAAGAAACACCATGGAGATCTGACCTGGGATGACCACATGCATTCCAGCAGAGAGGGCTCTGCGTGCCACTTCCGCCACGTGTGCCATAGGTTCGCCATCACAGCCCTATACCTATACCATTCCAGACAAATTGCTGTCCAATCCCTTCTTGAATACCTCCAGTGATGGAGCACCCACAACTTCTGGAGACAAGTTGTTGCACTGGTTAATTGTTCTCACTGGAACAATTTCTCCTTATTTCTAGCTTGGTTCTCACCTGGATTAGTTTCCATCCATTGCTTCTTGTTCTGCCTTCAGGTGCTTTGGAGAATACCTTGACTCCCTCTTCTTTGTGGCAGCCTCTCAAATATTGCTATCATGTCACCTCCACCTCCTAGAGACAGAAAGCTTGACTTTTGGGAGATGGCTGCATGCACAATCTTTCCCATGATCCTGAATTTAAAAACAAACAAACTAGAACTTGTGGGATTTATAGCACTTAAATTTGGGGTTGTTTGTTAGAACCATAACATTGGGTGTAACATCTAGAAGCTGCAAAAATTTTCTTTTTCTACACTGCCCTCTAGTGGTTCTGTAAATTTATACAGTCCAGGTCTATGAGCCACCAAACAGACCCTGATATGCATAAGATAAATGCCTTCTGAGTGAGGGATTTTGTTTGCAGCATGAGGACCAGAGTTCACCCAAAATGCACATCTGATTTATATGGGTTGTCCACTACTGATCATCCAAGCCACTATTTCTTAAACTTGGGAACTTTAAGATGTGTGGACTTCAACTCCCAGAATTCCCCAGCCAGCACAGAGAATGCCACTCCGTCATGGCTGGCTGGAGATTTCTGGGAGTTGAAGTCCACACATCTTAAAGTTGCCAAGTTTGAGAAAACACTGATCTAAGCTATAGCCGAGAGGCATAATATTCTACAGTGTTGCAGATTCTACAGACCATGAGTTCTAGTCCTGCCTTAGGTATGAAAGCCGCCTGGGTGACTTTGGGCCAATCACTAGGAGACTGAGTTCTAGTCAGGGATGAAATGCTCCCAGTTCGCTTTTACCTGTCTGTCGTCGGAGAGCCGATCGCACAGGCAGCGCGACGCTCCGCCCACCCGCCGGGACACCGCCATTTGAGTTCTTTTACCCTCTGCGCATTGCACAGAACGCTTTGCTTTGCGAACCAGGAGCATTTCACCGCTGGTTCTAGTCCAACCTTAGGTATAAAAGCTAGTTGGGTAACTTTGGCTGAGTCAGTCAGTATCAGCCCAACCAGTGGTGGTATTCACCCAGTTCGGACCGGTTTGCCCGAACTGGTAGCGGAAATTGGGGGTGGGGTGGGCCCAGCCCAGCCCAGCCCAGCCCAGCCCAGCCCAGCCCCGGCTCTATGCTATCCTATTTGTGCACATTTTTGAGCCCAGGTGCATGCACATAAGGCTTGTGTGCAAGCAAAGTCAGTGCCACCCTGATTGGGATTGGACGGCCTATAAGAACTTTTAATTAAATTAAATTAAATTAAAGCGCATGCGCGGGAGGCCATGCGCATGTGCGGAGGTGGTGCGTGCAAGCGAAGCGAGCGTGCGCACATGCGCGGTCACATTTGTGAACCGGTAGGGAAGGTAAGTGAAAACCATCCCTGAGCCCAACCTATTTCACAGGGTTGCAGTTATGGGGAGGGGAATGAGCATTAGGTATGTTCGCTGCCTTGACTTATTAATAATAATAATAATAAATGCAGGGAATAAATAAATTGTAAATATTATCTGTCCGTGACAAAGCAAGGCAGATGAGAAGGCACTATTTTTATTCTTCTTTAGGAAGTGGGCAATTAGAGAAAATGATTTCCTTGAGGGAGTTAACCCTGAGCTCCAACTTGGGCGGGTGGGGGTGGATCTTGCTAACCTTCCAATGTACTGAGCAGCATACCCGGCCATCATCTCAGCATGAATGTACTTCCAAAGGCACTATTTAGCATCAAGCATCAAATCTAATACCTCTCCCCCCCCCCCGCAACAAAAAAACCTAATCCAGCCAGGAATAACATAGCAGAAGGCTGGGCATTGTATAAGACGCAGAACAATTGCCTTTCCACGTTTCTGATGATAAGAAATCCAAGCCCTCTTCATTTCTTTTTAAATTTTTATTATTATTCTTTTTTTTTCTCTGAGGCCCGTTTAGAATGAGGAAGCATTCATCCTCAAGGCTGCCATGAGGGTCTTTTAGGGCCTGAAAAGCTCAGGAGAAATGCTCCATTTGAGTCTTGCCTTCAACGGAGAACTAGGGATTGATACGAGGGTGAGTCAAAAAGTAATTCCATTTTCTTTCAGCACACATTTTCTTTCAGCACACACATGGGGTGTGTGCTGACTCCTTGCATAAATGGAGAAAGACACCTTCAGCACAATGTGATTGTGGGGCTCCTCGACAGACTATTCAGCATATAGTGAGGGAATGCCCTAACAGAAGATATCCAGGAGACTGTAGGGACTTCCTCTGCACAACAACGGCAGCTACTGGCTGGATCTCCAAACTTGATATTAAGCTTTGAAATGTTATTTCTGTTTTCCTTTATTAGGTTTTTCTTACTGTTTTAACTGTTTTTAATTTGTAAAAATGATGTGTTTTAATATTGTGTGTGACCAGCCATACGCTAAATAAATAAATCCATTTTCTTTAGGACAGGTATAATGACCAACACAGGAACATGTAGCATACATCAAAATGAAGCTGGTCCTCTGTGGATCACATCCCTACTTCTCAACATAGTCACCCGTTTCTCTCAATAGCAATGTTCCACCTTCGAATGAGAGCATCTATCCCTGTCTCGTAAAATTCTGTTGACTGTTCTTTGAGCCACTTCTTCACTGCAGTTTTCACTTCCTCGTCACTGGAATAATGTTTGCCTCTCAAACCCTCTTTCATGGGGCCAAAGAGATGATAGTCTGAAGGCGCTAAATCTGGTGAGTATGGAGGATTATTATTCCAGTGACGAGGAAGTGAAAACTGCATTGAAGAAGGTGGAGCATTGCTATTGAGAGAAACAGTGACTATGTTAAGTAGGGATGTGATCAGCTTCATTCACAGAGGACCAGCTTCATTTTGATGTATGCTACATGTTCCTGTGTTCGTAAATATACCTGTCCTAAAGAAAATGGCATTACTTTTTGACTCACCCTCGTATCTAGCACATTGGGTTCCATTTTGGCAAACCATCTGTCAGCGTTCCAAGTAATGCACCCAAAGAAAACAGAACTCCAAAGCAGGTAGATTCCTCAAGGAACGATTTACTAGATACCTCATGTTGGCACAACTGGTGAAAACCGACTCTGCGGTTTTCACCTAATTAAAGTCTCCTAATTAAAGTCTCCATAGTCACCTAATGACTTCACCCAAGTCATCAGTCACATTGTCCAATCAAGGTGCGGGCCGGTTGCTTGGTTACTTCACTCCTCCTCTCCCCATGCACCTGTTGGAATGACCTTGGTTCCCACAGGAAAACTTTTTGTTTTGACTACAAATCCCCGGCTAGCTATTTCCCCCATCCCTGTCCCGTCTTCTTCCTTGTGGCAACCCTGAAGCCTCCAAGATGGTCTCACCCAGGTTCACTTCAGGGTTGATACCAGCAGGTAAATGTTTCTTCTGAAGAAGTGACAGAGGCCCAATAGCATCCCCATAGTCACATGATCAAAATTCGGATGCTTGGCAACTGCTTCATATTTATGAGGGTTGCAGTGTCCCAAAGTCATGTGATCCCCTTTTGCTACCTTCTCACCGCAAAGTCAACGGGGAAGCCAGATTCACTTAGCGTCTGTATTACCAACTTATTAACGGCACTGGTTCACTGAACAACTGTGGCAAGAAAAGTCATAAAATGGAGCAAAACTCACTTAACAAATGTCTCACTTTTGGGCTAAGTTGAGGATTGCCTGTAGTTATGAACATCCTCGGTCACTGAGCACAGCTTATTTTGTTTGTGGGCATCAGCGGGAGGTTGGACTAGATGACCTACAAGGTCCCTTCCAACTCTGTTAATCTGTCAAATCTCTTGTAAGAATCATCATTTCAGCACCTAAGCCTTTCCTTCATTGTTTCTTTATACCAGTGTTTCCCAACCTTGGCAACTTGAAGATATCTGGACTTCAACTCCCAGAATTCCCCAGCCAGCGAATGCTGGCTGGGGAATTCTGGGAGTTGAAGTCCAGATATCTTCAAGTTGCCAAGGTTGGGAAACACTGCTTTATATAAACATATTCAGTAAATGCTTATGGAAGATCTACAAAGATAACTTTCTTTCAAGGCACCGTTTGAAATTTCAGATTCTCTTTTTATACTTCTGGATGAAAAGTCTCATGGACCTAGCAAATTTCACAACCCTCAATGAAACAAGGATTTTAGAAGAAGCAGGATAGGAAGAGGTATTGATACCTCTGAACACGGAGAAGGTGCCTGAGAATAGCATGGACAAGCCCAAAGAACAAATGTATGAATCATCAAAGACCTCAATCCAAAGCACTCACCCAAGGCACAATTGACCAAGCTCATAGCTGTTCTGACCCAGCTGCTGGACCAAGGAACACAGCACAAACAGCATCCGAACAAACCTTGTTTTAATATTAACAAACTACTAATTATCTGTCTTAGCAGTCGTTCTAAAGTCAATGAAATGATAAATCAGTCTTTTTCACCCACAACTTCTGAAGGCAAGCTGTTCCACTGGTTTATTGTTCTCACTGTCAGGAAATTTCTCCTTAGTTCTAGGTTGGTTCTCTCCTTGATCTGTTTCCAACTATTATTCCATATCCTGCCTTCATGTGCTTTGGAGAATAGTTCCAATATCTTTGGAACATTGCTTTGGAGCAATGTTCCAATATCTCAGGGGTTGCCACAAAGAAGAGGGAATTGGAACATTGCTATCATGTCTCCCCTAGTCCTTTTTATTAAATTAAACATACCCAATTCCTGCAACTGTTCTTCATATGTTTTAGCCTCCAGTCCCCTAACCATCTTTGTTGCTCTTCTCTGCACTCTTTCTAGAGTTTCAACATCCTTTTTACATCGTGGCGACCAAAACTGGATGCAGTATTCCAAGTGTGGCCTTCCCAAGGCATTATAAAGTGGCATTAAAAATTCACGTGGCCTTAATTTCATCTTGCGCATGAATAAAACAAGGAATACATAAGCTTTGTTTCTTCATTCCTGCACAGTTCCAGGACTCTTTTCACCTTAAAAAAAAGCACTAAAGGTTCTCTTAATAAAAGACTGAAACTGCACATTAATGTAAATGTTTATATTCTTCTGTTTCTTAGGAGCTGATCTACCTTCCCTGCTGAAGATTCTGAGTTAAAAAAACAAAAAAAAAACTTCAGCATGGCTGATGCTTTCAAAAATTATCGCAGTATGCTGTATTGTGTCTTCATTTCTTATCTTCGTTTTTTAGTGAGTGTTATGATTATGTAGCAAATTACATTTTCTGCTGCATTTATATTTCAATCACAATGGAAGTTTCCAGTTAAGGGTGATGTTGTGCCATTGTTGAATGATACTAGAACTGGAAAGAAAAAGTCCAGTTAATGATGAGACATTAGGATGTCCTCGCTATTTTAAAAGATATACAATACGTTGTACATTGCAACTAAATGATTTTATCTAACAACCTCATATGTTCTCGTGCCACATACATAGGGAGCCGAAGTGGCGCAGTGGTTAGAGTGCAGCACTGCAGGCTATTTCAGCTGACTGCTAGCTGCAGTTCGGCAGTTCAAATCTCACCAGGCTCAAAGTTGACTCAGCCTTCCATCCTTCAGAGGTGGGTAAAATGAGGACCCAAAATTGCTGGGGGCAATATGCTGACTCTGTAAACCACTTAGAGAGGGCTGTAAAAGCACTGTGAAGTGGTATATAAGTCTAAGTTCTATTGCTAAACAGGTATTGCTCAACATATGACCACAATTGGGAGCAGAATTTCTGTTGCTAGGTGAATCTCACCTGATTTTTACAACCTTTTTTTTTGCTACGGCTATTAAGCAAATCACTGCAGTTAAATGAATCACCCAGTCATTAAGCAAATCCAGAGCGAATAATCTATTCCATTTTGAAAAGCAGAGGCGAAGAATTTCTTCATGCCTCAATTTTGAATTTGATCAAAAGCTCTAGTAATGTCGCGTGTCCCTTTGATGATCTGCAGAGCCTTCACCAAAAAAATATACTGATGTGTTTATCGATCCATAGAGGAGCACTAGCGGGGTACAATCAGTTCACAACTCAAAAATACACTAAAGCTGCAATCCCATTAATTTCCTGAAAAAAATCATATTGACCCACAGAGCAACTTACTTTGGAGTAGACATTTATCGAATGAGACTATGAATGAAAGCTGCAGCACACAACCAATTTGCTGGGTTTTATAAAAAAAAAGTAATACAATATGGTAAAGTAAATAGAGTATCCACTTGCTTGGGAAATCCCCAACTTCTGCAAGAATGGAATGGAATGGAATGGAATGGAATGGAATGGAATGGAATGGAAGAGAAGAGAAGAGAAGAGAAGAGAAGAGAAGAGAAGAGAAGAGAAGAGAAGAGAAGAGGTTTATTGTCACTTTGAATGTACACTAATCACCATACATTAAAATAAAATTATGTTACATACAGCTCTCAAAGGGTCTCCGCCTCTAACATAAACATACATCAACATCAACATCAACATCAACATCAACATCAACATAAATATGCATATACCAACATATATTATATGACACAGAGAAACAACACAGTCTAGTTTGGATGTATACATCAGTGGTGGTATTCTACCGGTTTGCACCGGTTTGGGAGAACTGGTAGCAGCCGCAACGGGGGCTCCGTCCACCCACCCGGACGTTATCACGGATGCTCTGCACATGCACAGAAGGTTCTGCACATGCCCAGAAGCACTGTGTGCAAGCGAAGCAAGCGCGCACACACACATGCTTCCATGTCCAAAACGGTAGCAAAGGTAAGTGAATACCACTACTGGTATTCAAGTACATGGCGAGAAAAACAAATTTTGCGAGTTTACCAAACAGATGGCATAGGGAAAAAAACTGCTACAGAATCAGGTAGTCCTGCTAGAAATACTTCAAAACATCCTCCCAGAGTAGTAGTACTTGGCTTAAGACTACTGGGAACAGAATATCCGTTGTTAAGTAGAAGCAGTTAAAAGTCCCAAAGGTGCTTTTCAAAAGGCAACTAGACTTCGTTTTTCCTTGAATACATTTCTCTCCTCATCCAAGAAGCTTCTTCAGTTCTGAAGCTTTTTCAGTTCTGTCAGAAGTGAAGAAGCTTCTTGAATGAGAAGCAAAGTGTCTTCAAGGAAAAACCAGAAAAGTCCAGTTGCCTTTTGAAAAAGCACCTTTGGGACAACCATGACCTGGATGACTGAGAATCTCCATAGACATTGAATTGCACCAAATTTAATGCCCTTTATTGCCATGGTGGTTAAGTGAATCTGCAGTTGTTAAGCGAATCATGCAGTCGTTAAGCGAATCGGGCTTCCCTCATTGACTTCACTTGTCAAAAGCTGGCTGGGAAGGTTGCAAGTGGAGAACACAGGTCCCTGGGATTCTGCAACCATTCTAAATACATGCTGGTTACCAAATGCCTGATTTTGGATCATGTGACTTTGGGGATGCTGCGATAGTCATCAGTGTGAGGACCAGCCGTAAGTCACTTTTTCAGTGCCATTGTAACTTGGAACAATCGCTAAACAAATAGTTGAAAGTCGAAGACCACCTGTACTTCCAGTTCACAAACTAGTCTGGTAAGCTCACAAGATTTGTTTTTCTCACCATAAATATGTATGACTAGACCAGGGGTTCGCTGCTGGGGGTTCACAGGGGTTCAGGAGAACCTCTAGCTAAGATTCTGTTTGAAGAACCCCCAAATCCCACTCCTGGCTGGCCCTGCCCACCCCACCCTGCACCTCCCAGGTGTCCCCATGTGGCCTGTTTTGGATGCAGGTAAGTGCAGGGTGCACACGGAGGCTCAGGGAGGGTGAAAAATGGGCCTACTGGAAGTTTCCGGCCTCTGGAGCAGGGGTGAAATGCTCCCGGTTCGCTCTTGCCTGTCTGTCGACGCAGAACGCTTTGCGCATGCGCAGAGGGCAAAAGAACTCAAATGGTGGCGTCCAGTCGGGTGGGGGAAGCGGGCAGGGGGAAGCCCCATGCCACGACCATCACCGGCTCCATCGGCTCTGTGACGACTGACAGACAAGAGCAAACCAGGAGCATTTCACCCCTGCTCTGGAGCCTGGGGATTTCCTCAAGGAAATCCTCCAGAGCCTGGGGAAGGCAAAAACTCCCCTCCCCCACTGTGGTGCAGGAGGCCGATTAGGCCATGCCCACCATGGACGTGCCCACCCAGCAACCAGGCAGAGAACCCCTTGCTAAAAATTTTGAAGCCCATCCCTGGACTAGACTGTTGTTTCTTGTAATCTTATCTCTCTGTGTCATGTAATATATGTTGGTATATACATAATTTTGCATATATTTGTTTATTTGTTTATTTATTTATCTTATCATATTTATGTAGTGTAAAATTGGAGGTGGTGACCCTTTAAGAGCTGCATGCAGCAAAATTTCATTTTTAATGTATGCCCATTAGTGAACATTCAAGGTGACAATCAAGTTATTCTATTCTAGAGCAGAAAATTCAGTTCTTGAAGCTTCCTGGAGAAATTTGCAAGGAGATTATATCGTTCTTCCTCATTCCAAACCATCCCATCTTGACAACCACGGAATTAAAAGTGATGCTTGCCCTCAAATAATGTTGCACCTTCGGTAGATGAAGTTGCTTTCCTGAATGAAGCCTACCTTTCCTTGCAAATGGAAAGGATGTTGGGAGAAAAAAACATAAAAACTCCCACCGAACCTGGAGAATTTAAAATGCCATTCAGAACGTTCAAAATTGCCCTGTCGAAGAATTTGTTCACCAGTCAACCTTTATAAGCACACAAACACAGATTTCCCCCCTCCCCCTCCTCCGGGGAAATCACCAGCAACACAAACTCTTCACAGTGTAGTAAAGGCTGCCATAGCCTGGAGATAAATACTGCAAATAGATGTAATGCACTCTGCACATAAACACAAACAACCGAGTTAGGATAAAGAAAATAAATAGTGGGTCGTGTCTGGCTGCCTCTCGGAAGAAATCCTGGTTTAGGCAAACAGGACATTAATGGAATTTATGCCTCCAGTTTTCCCAAAAAGCTAACAGGTAGATTAATGTCTATAGTTGACTGGGTTCTATTGATAACAGGCACATTTACTATGCAAAATCAGCTTCCCAGATCTTTACATTAATCAGCCTCCTGATAAAGCTTTGAGTCCATTGTCCATTGAACCAAATGTCTTTTGTACTTCTATAACTGTCTGGTTTGGTACAGCAACCAAGCAGGACAGGTACGGACTCCAACAGGTAAAGACTGCAGAAAAAAACAGTTGCAACCAGCCTGCCTTCCATTGAGGACCTGTATATTGCATGGCTCAGAAGGAGGGCTGAGAAGATACCTGCAGACCCCTCGCATCCTGGACATAAACGGTTTCAACTCCTCCCTTTGGGACGGCACAATAGGGCATTGCATGCCAAAACAACTAGACACAGAGACATTTTTTCTCTCTCGTGCCACGACGCTGCTGAACACCTCATTCCAACAGTACTGTCTTACATCTGAGCATATTTACCCATGTAGTATGGCTATATTATTATTATCCTTCTTATCTTTTCTACCACCTTCTCTTATTGGTATCATTATTATGATTATTAATACTCTGTTGTTTTGCATGTACAATGAGAACTTCTGCACCGGTGACAAATTCTTTCCTAATCATATACGGCCAAATAAAGTATTCTGTTCTGTTCTGTTCTGTTCCATCCTGTCCTGTTCCGTCCTGTCTTACCCTACCCTGCCCTGCCCTGCCCTGCCCTGCCCTGCCCTACCATACCATACCATACCCTACCATACCATACCCTACCCTATTCTATTCTATTCTATTCTATTCTATTCTATTCTAATTTCCATTCTTCTCCTATTCTCTTCTCTTCTCTTCTTTTCTCTTGTCTTCTCTTGTCTTCTCTTGTCTTCTCTTCTCTTCTCTTCTCATCTCATCTCATCTCATCTAATTTCTATTCACCTATTCTATTCTATTCTATTCTATTCTATTCTATTCTATTCTATTCTATTCTATTCTATTCTATTCTATTCTATTCCATTCCATTCCATTCCATTCCATTCCATTCCATTCTATTGTTGCTTTCTGTGGCTGACATCAAGACACCAGCAGAAATCTTTCTCAGCCTTGCTTGTCAAGAGATTTTTCCCTAAAGATGTGTGTGTGTGTGTGTGTGTGTGTGTGTGTGTGTGTGTGTGTGTGTGTGTGTGTGTGTGTGTTTGTATGCACTGAAAATTATAAAGAGCAGCTATAGCTCAGCGGTAGAAGATCTGCTTTGAAGGAGAAGCTGTTGCTTCACACACACACACACACACACACACACACACACACACACACACACACACACACACACACACACTATATCTCCAGGTGAAGGTGAACCCATTCCTGCCTGGTCCACTGACAATCAACAGTAGGTTGAGTTCACACATTGGCCCAAGTCATTTAATAATGGACTAAGTTCTGGCTTCACAGGAATTCTGAACCCAGCCCTTTGTAACTTCTAAAACAAGGTTCATGGCACAGCATGATGTACGAAATCCGCCACTTGATCTGTTCAACAAAGCATGGCAAGAGGACACTTTAACCTGGTCTAGATGAACATTATTGAACCAGCTAGGTAGAATTGGTTTTGCATGAAGCATCTTCTTATGTTCCTCTGCTCAGAGCCCTGCGCTGTTGGTCCTTTCTAAATCTGGATCTTTCTGGTATGGGGTTTTGTTCCTAGAATAGGAATCATTTGCTTTATTATGTTTACAAAATGTCCCCCTGGGTGGGGCCCATTCAATAGGCTGCAGATTATTTTAAAAAGCAAAGCATGTTTGGGCTCAGCCTTTTTTTAAAAAATATAAATTTTACTAAAAGTTTTAAAGAGAACATAAAAACTAATATAAATGAGAGGGAAAGGCAGGGCAGGGCAGGGAAAAAGGGAAGGGAAGGGAAGGGAAGGAAGGAAAGGAAAGGAAAGGAAAGGAAAGGAAAGGAAAGGAAAGGAAAGGAAAGGAAAGGAAAGGAAAGGAAAGGAAAGGAAAGGAAAGGGGAAAAGAAAAGGGAAAGAGGAAGGAAAGGAAAGGGGAAAGGGAAAAAGAAAAGGGGAAAGGGAAAGGGAAAGGGAAGGGAAGGAGGAAAAAGAAAAGGAAAGAAAAGAAAAGAAAAGAAAAGGGAAGGAAAGGGAAGGGAAGGAAAGGAAAGAAAAGAAAAGAAAAGAAAAGAAAAGAAAAGAAAAGAAAAGAAAAGGAAGGGAAGGGAAGGGAAGGGAAGGATGCAGGGGAAAAACAATAAAAAGAAACAGGAAGAAAACTTCTGATTTCCTTTGCAAAAAATACAAGTACTGTATATTTACAAAGTTATCTTTTATAGTACTTTATGACTATAATAAAACACACACTTTTTCTATTAGCCATGTTGTCTAATCATCAAAAGCCACAGGTCATAAATGCATTTTTTTCTGTTTCATACAAAAATTCTATAGTTTCCAGTCAGCCATAAATGTAGACATTGTTTTTCTCTAATCAGAGAAGGACTTCTGTCACACAATAGATTGATTTTATTTTAGTAATTTATTTCTTAATCAATTTGCATTTCCGGAAGGAAGGAAGAGAGGAAAGAAGGAAGGGAGGGAGGGAGGGAGGGAAGAAGGAAGGAAGGAAGGAAGGAAGGAAGGAAGGAAGGAAGGAAGGAAGGAAGGAAGGAAGGAAGGGGAAAGGGGGGAGGGAGGGAGGGAGGGGAAAGGGAGGGAGGGAGAAAGGAAGGAAGGATGGATGGAAGGAAGGAAGGAAGGAAGGAAGGAAGGAAGGATCAATAGCAATAGCAATAGCAATAGCACTTAGACTTATATACCGCTTCATAGTGCTTTACAGCCCTCTCTAAGCGGTTTACAGAGTTCAGCATATTGCCCCCAACAATCTGGGTCCTCATTTTACCCACCTCGGAAGGATGGAAGGCTGAGTCAACCTTGAGCCGGTGAGATTTGAACAGCTGAACTGCCGAACTAGCAGTCAGCTGAAATAGGTTGCAGTGCTGCTTTTAACCACTGTGCCACCTTGGCTCCTATATGGAAGGAAGGAAGGGATTGATTTATTATGATTATACATAGGGGCAATTCCAAAACAAAATCAATGGGAGGGAGAGTTTTAAATCTCCCATTGGGACATGATCATTCCCATCCAAATTCTATAATGTTCCTATAAAGTAAATCAGCAGTGGGTTGTAAATCCCATCGCTACCGGTTCGCTCGCGCGCACGATGCTTCTGCGCATGCGCAGAAGCGTCCCGGGCAGGTGGGCGGAGCCTCCTGCTGCCATCGCTACCGGTTCGCCGAACCAGGCCAAACCGGGGGCAACCCAGCGCTGAAGCAAATGTCTTTTTGAATCAGCTGCATGCCACATATTGCAGTGATGCACGTTTCAAACATTATTCCGAAGTCCATTGCATCTCGGATTTTGCTGTGTTTATTTTTTGATGCTGATACAGACCGCTTAAAAGGAGGCCCTACTTTAAAGAACAGCAGGAAGCCGCTGGGTTGGTTTGAAGTCCAAAGTTTACATTGCAAACCACTCCTGAGCTTCGCCGCCCTGCTAGAGATTTTTAATCTGGTGATCTATCTTAGCATAAAAGTCAAACTTCCCAGGTTCAGCTGCTTTCTCGATCAGTTGGATCTAAATCTTCAGAACTCCCAGTCCACCTTGCTAGTCATGTTGAGTCAGAAACCTGGAAATTTGTTCATCTATTGGATTTATTACCTGCCTCAGTCCGAAACACTTCGGGCAGTTTATAGGCATAAAGGCATAAAAGCAAAGCCTCCATGGTAAACATTAAAATTAAATAGCTGTAAAAGAATCGGCGCTGCCACACACAAAAACAACACCTATAATTCTCCCTTCTGTGTACTTCATGGGAATGAGGGATTAGCAGGAGTTTCTCCCAGGTCAAATAAGTGAGGGAGGTTGATTTTGGGTGGAGAAAGCTGGCTTGGTACAAGCCTTAACTAGGATTTATGTGAAACAGTCAGTAGCTTGAATTCATTTATGCACTGAATTTATTTAAACAGTTTCTATCGCCACCCATCCTGGTACTGTGATTCTGGATGGCTAACAAGAAATTAAAACCAGAAAGCAATTGTGCTAGTACAGCGGTTCCCAACCTTCCTAATGCCGCGACCCACGCCCCGTCCCCGCGCCCCCACCGTGACCCACCCCACCGCCGCCATTTGGGTTCTTTTACCCTCTGCGCATGCGCAAAGTGTTCTGCACATGCGCAGAGGGCAAAAGAACTCAAATGGCGGCGTCCAGGCGGGCGGGGGAACTGGGCAGGTGAAGCTCCACACCACGACCACCACCGACTCCATCAGCTCTGCGACGACCGACAGGCAAGAGCGAACCGGGAGCATTTCACCCCTGCTGTCCCGGCCCTGCCAAAGTCGCGCACGCCTTTCGCGACAGGGCTCGAAAAGCTCCCAGAGGCCACATGCGAAGCAAGCGGAGACCTTGCCCGGATCTGGAGACTTCGCCCGGACACCACCATTTGGGTTCTTTTACCCTCTGCACATGCGCAGAACGCGTTGCACATGCACAGAGGGTAAAAGAACCCAAATGGCGGCGGCGGGGTGGGGCACGGGTTGTGTGGGGCGCAATATCGATATGGCCAGGCTTGTGGCAGTGGGGGGGAGCTGAGGATGCCAGGGCGACCCCTGGGAAATGGTCGTTTGACCCCCAAAGGGGTCGCGACCCCCAGGTTGGGAACTGCTGTGCTAGTATCTTTGTTTCTTTGTTTTCTGTTTTTCTTTTTCCTCTTTATTTCCTTTCTTGCTTCATTATCTTTCTTTTTTATTTCCATCTTTTTTTTTATTTTTACTTTTTCTGACTTTATATTAGTTTGTAGAGGTAGTCCTTGACTTTCAACCACGACTGAGCCCAACGTTTTGGTGGCTATGTGAGACATTTGTTAAGTGAATTTTGCCTCATTTTATGGCCTTTCTTGCCACAGTTGTTAAGTGAAACCCTGCAGTTCTTAAGTTAGTGACATGGCAGTTAATTGAACCCTGCTTCCCCATTGATTTTGCTCATCAGAAAATTGCAAAAGGTGATCGCACGACCCAGGGACACTGCAACCGTCATAATATGAGTCAATTGCCAAGCATCCTAATTTTGATCACACTACCATGGGGTTTCTGCTACAGTCATCATAATATGTGAAAAACGGTCATAAGTCACTCTTTTCAGTGCCATTATAACAGTAATGGGTTTCATTTACCTTTGCTACCGGTTCGGAGATTTGCGCGTGCATCCGTGATGACATCCGGGTGGGTGGGCGGAGCCTCCCGCTTCCGCCACTACCGGTTCACCCAAACCGGAGCGAACCAGTAGCAACCCACCACTGCATTGTAACTTTGAACAGTCACTAAACAATGTGTTGTAAGTAAAGGACTACCTGTAATAGTTTTTATCTTCCTTTTTGTCTGTCTGTCTGTCTGTCTGTCTGTCTGTCTGTCTGTCTGTCTGTCTGTCTGTCTGTCTGTCTCTATCTATCTATCTATCTATCTATCTATCTATCTATCTATCTATCTATCTATCTATCTATCTATCTATCTCTAACTATCTCTATCTACCTATACCTATACCTATACCTATACCTATACCTATACCTATACCTATACCTATACCTATACACACACACACACACACACACACACACACACACACACACGTGTGTGTGTGTGTGTGTGTGTGTGTGTGGTGTACCCATATATGTGGTGTATCCTGGTGTACCCAAATATGGAAGAAAGCATCACAGCTTTCATTTTACCTTTCGGCCCCTCTCTGGGACCATCCAGGCAGTTTCTATAGCCGACACACTATCTTCTATATGTGTAGTATTTTTTGCTGAGAAATGAAAATAAAGTGTGGGGAATGTTTATTCCTTGATTGCTGGCAAACCACTCTTAAGGAATGTGGATTCCACACAATGACCGCTGCTTAAGGAAGTCTGGACATGATCCTTGGCACGTAGCCAATACAAGGCAAGCCTCACGTAAGCAGAAGATCACGCTGTCTACAGGCAGGAAGATATGTATTGACATGCATTGATCACGAGCTGGTCATGAGCTGTTCATGAGCCTTCTTAACCTATCAGTAACAAGGTAACCCTTGATGAATGGATTAGTCTTTGCCACGAGGTCCTTTGTTTGTATGTGAATAAAAGAAAGCCCCCCCAAGCTATTGCGGTGTGCTTTCCCATTGACTTCATCCTGTGTGAGTGTCGTTACTCATCATCGCAACAATAAAGGGAGACTATTATAGATCTATTTCGAGCTACTTAGCTCTTGTAAGATAGCCATACTCTTACTGGGATTTGAAACTGGTTCAAACATATATCAGTAGTGGGTTATAAAACCCTTTACTACCTGTAATAGTTTTTATCTTCCTTTTTCTCTGTCTGTCTGTCTGTCTGTCTGTCTGTCTGTCTCTCTCTCTCTCTCACTCTCTCTCTCACTCTCACTCTCACTCTCTATCTATATTTATATCTATCTACCTATACCTATACACATACCTATACACACACACACACACACACACACACACACACACACACAGAGAGAGAGAGAGAGAGAGAGAGAGAGAGAGAGAGAGAGAGAGAGAGAGAGAGAGAGAGAGAGAGAGAGGAGAGAGAGAGAGAGAGAGAGAGAGAGAGAGAGAGAAAGCTATGATCTCTAGCTCCCTCTTATGGCAACTTGCAACACAACAGCCAATCAGAAATAGCATGCAGTTAAAGCTACATACATCTATACAGTTAAACCTACATACATACATTGTTGGTTTATATATTGCCAACCCAACTGTTTGGATTGAGTCCTAACAGTTACTGAGTGAATCTGCCTTTCCCATTGACTTTGCTTGTCAGAAGGTTGCAAAAATTGATCATAAGTCAAGGATTACCTGTACTTCATTACAGGTAGTCCTCAACTTACAAGAGAGAGAGAGAGGACCCTCAGAGAGCTCTGTTCTGTGCCTCACCAGTTTCTCTCCATCAAAATGGGAGCAAGGGGTATTTCTTTGCTGTTTTTACAGTGTTTTCCCCTTACTGTAATTAGGGAAGGATGACAAAGATAAAACTGGTACATTGGTGCTGGTACAATTAAAAATAAAGCTATGTGATCAAATCAAAATCTTTAAAACTTTAAAAAGGAGAAAATATTTAAAAGTCCTGTGTAACTTTATTATGCAACTAGCCCAGTGGTGAAATCCAATTTTTTTTACTATCGGTTCTGTGGGCGTGGCTTGGTGGGCGTGGTGTGGCTTGGTGGCCATGGCAGGGGAAGGATACTGCAAAATCCCCATTCCCACCCCACTCTGAGGTGGTATTTGCTGGTTCTCCGAACTACTAAAAAATTTCCGCTACCGGTTCTCCAGCACCTGTCAGAACCTGCCGGATTTCACCCCTGATTTACTAGCCCAATCTTTTAACATAATATTAAATTTGGACCCTCAGGAAACATCCTGCTAAATCTTTTCACTTCTGCAACATAAGGACATTTCAAACATCATTAAAGAGCCTCTTGAATCCACTGTTTGACATTTGGAGTGTTTTCTTTTTATTTTTATGAGGTGATTCTCTCAGCCAATCCTTAGGCTCAACTGTTCTTCATAAAATGTCAAATTCCGTATTTTTAGAATGTAATTCAGCATCACATTTATACCAGTAAGAACTATTTTTCTCTTTGGAAATATTTTTGTTGCCTTTTAGGGATTATCAAGATTGTTACAGCCCGAGGGTAGGGTTATCAGCGTCTGTGAAGATTCTCAGTCATCCAGGTCATAGTTGTTTCAAAGGTGTGTTGGAAGAAATAGCCATCTGGTTCAGTTCCAAGTGGGGAGAAAGACACTGAAAACATGGAGGCTGATTGGAAAGATGGTTTATTGATGAAGCAGAAGCACATGGTTTGAGGTCCTGGGCAGCTGAACACATGGAGTAGAGAGAGAGAGAGGTATTTATACCCTCTCTTGGGCTTTGAACTTGAGAGTCCTGTTCCTGTGCAAGAAATGTATTCTGTTTGGTTGTCAGACTCCCAGGGGGCTATGCAGGGATCATAGCTAACTTTTTAGGTTGTCTGAATTCAGTTTGATTGAAGCCTGGACTCTCTGAGATGATGTAATGAGGAGCAGACGTGGTATTCAGCCGGTTCGGTCCGGTACGTCCGAACCAGTAGTGGCAATCGCAGGTGGCTCCGCCCACCCCCGGCTCTATGCTATCCTATTTGTGCACATTTTTGAGGCCGGGCGCATGCGTGGAAGGCTCACGTGCGAGTAAAGCACATGTGCTGGTGGCCGTGCGCATGTGCGGAGGTGATACGCACACTCACATTTGCGAACCAGTAAGGAAGGTAAGTGAAAACCATCCCTGATGAGGAGGCTTGTATCCTGAAAGGGTGTTGGGCCATTCCTATTGTGTCTTAATGGCTTTCCTGGTTTGGATCTTGAGTGAGGGCCGATCCTACCATTCTACCGATCCTACCATTCTACTGAATTCTGCCTTTGTTCAAAATATCCTGTCTTGAACGGATTACCAAATCTGCATTTCTAAAAGCTGGCCTCAGCTTAGTATCTGCTTGGGGACAGGGAACTGCGGCTCTGAGTTTCTGTTTCCTTTAAGGTTGCTATTTTTATTTTGGGGGAAATATAATATTCTGCCTTTTTAAATATTTCTCAAAGTATTTCATTCTTCTAGGAGTGGGGTGGGGTGGGTGCTAACTTTCTACAGATGCTTTCTCAAAAGGCAACTGGACTGGGGGGTTTTTTTTCCCCTTGAGGAAGAAAAAGAAGACATTTTGCTTCTCATCCAAGAAGTTTCATCTGTTCTGGCAGGATGGAGGGAGCAATGGAAGGATGAGTTCTGAAGGGGGGGTGTCACGTAGTGAATATTGTCAGTTGTATGTCTATGCAGGGTGATGCATCCCTATCCTAATATTATGGTACATTCCATTACAAGCAGGACACGTGATGTGATCTTATGCGCATGTGTGCATTCCTGATTCTCCATTTTTTCTTGTGGTTTGGCTCTGACCGGGAGCGGTCGCATTTAATTAGCAAGAATGTAATTATTCAGAATTTATTGTTTTTGTACCGAAATAAATATTTTATTAGACTTTTAACTTCGGCTTTATTTCTAAATGTCTGAACTCTGAGAGAAAGATCAAACATCGCCTCTATGGAGATTTATCCTCCTTTAACAGGATCATAAATTTTTGCAGTCATCTGGTCGTTAGCACTCTCCCTGAGAGCTCTTGACATCACTTGAGGGTTTACCTGTGGTGTCAGGGTCACCTATATCAAAGTGCAAATGGGGGTGGGGTCTTCTTGGAACTGCTGAAAGGATTGAAAGTGGTAGACAGAAAATAGGTGGTGGTCTTATCCGTCCCCCTCTGTTAAAAGAGGGCTGCTCAATGTTAGCATAAAGGGCCTCTTTTATTTTCCAACCCCCTCCCCATCCTGTCAGAATTAATCATTCTATTGCTCCTACCCGCCAGAACCGATGAAGCTTCTTGGATAAGAAGTGAAATGTCTTCTTCATCCTCAAGGAAAAAACATAGTCCACTTACCTTTTGAAAAAGCCCCTATGAGGCGATTATTAGTGTCCTTTGTGCCTACAATTAATCAATTTGTGCCTACAATTACAATTAATCAGTGGAACAACTTGCCTCCAGAAGTTCTGAATGCTCCAACACTGGAGGTTTTTAAGAAGATGTTGAATAACCATTTGTCTGAAGTGGTGTAGGGTTTCCTGCCTAAGCAGGGGGTTGGACTAGAAGACCTCCAAGGTCCCTTCCAACTCTATTATTATTATTATTATTATTATTATTATTATTATTATTATTATTATTATTATTATTATTATTATTATTATTATTATTATTATTATTATTATTATTATTATTATTTATTCACAAAAAATGTAATACACAGCAAACAAGATTTATATGCTGGATTTCGTATCACTATATCACAAGTCGAACACTTCCCAAGCGTCTAGGACTGTGTGATGTATTTTCGTATGATGCGCGCAGATCCAAGTACGGTGGCCTTTTGCAACTGACAGATCGTGATTTTCTCAATGTTTATTGTTTTCAAATGCCGGTTAAGGTCTTTTGGCACAGCACCCAGTGTGCCGATTACCACTGGGACCACCTGTACTGGTTTATGCCAGAGTCGTTGTAATTCGATTTTAAGGTCCTGATATCGGTTAAGTTTTTCTTGTTGTTTTTCATTTAAAAAAAAGCAACAAGAAAAACTTAACCGATATCAGGACATTATTATTATTATTATTATTATTATTATTATTATTATTATTATTATTATTATTATTATTATTATTATTATTATTATTATTATTATTATTATTATTATTATTATTATTATTATTATTATTATTATTAACAAGATTTACAGCTGGCTGATTCTAATGGCCTTTTGTCCATAAAGTACAACAATATTTATGCAATGTTCTCTCAAAATTCCAAGTATGTTCATCATCTGACCTGTCAAAGTTTGAAGAGGCTGATATAACACAACTCTTAATAATCCAGTCATTTGACTGTCAGGATTGACTCTAGCTAAGTGTTCCTCAGCCATGGCAACTTGAAGATGTGTAGTCTTCAACTCCCAGAATTCTCCAGCCAGCTACTGCTTGGGAGGGAGGGAGGGAGGGAGGGAGGGAGGGAGGGAGGGAGGGAGGGAGGAAGGAAGGAAGGAAGGAAGGAAGGAAGGAAGGAAGGAAGGAAGGAAGGAAGGAAGGAAGGAAGGAAGGAAGGAAGGAAGGGACTGCATGCAATCCTAGAGTCACAGGTTGTCCACTCCTAACCTACACTGATATAGACTATACTCATCTTTCAACTTTGTTTTGTCTCTTTCTGGATTGATAGATAGAATCTAAAGATCTGGATTGCAAAAATCTAATTGACCACTAGATGACAACAGATAGCTTTTCCATATTTCTTTACTGCCACTTCATGGTCATCTAGATTTTTGCAGCTCACAAAAGGTGGCACCCTGGAATGAAAGCAAGCTAGATAATGGCCCCTTTTGATCACACACACACACACACACACAACACACACACACACACACACACACACACACACACACACACACACACACACACCCTTTTACCTTTTCCTAACAGTAAACATGAGAATTGAATCAGGTAATCAAATTTGTACATCTGTATACAAATGCATGTAACAGATGTGCTGAAGCTTGCGTGGAGGAGGGAGATGTTGAGGAGAAGTTATTTTAGATAAGCCTAATAATCTTTTCAATTATCATGACTGAAAATATTGTATTTTCTTTTCTGGCATTCAAGAGCATTTGGGCATAAAGCACTTGGCTAATTATCATTATCTCTCTTACTATGTGCACTGAAATAGTTTGTCAAATATGTTACTATTTTATTATTCAGGAAGGCATCCAAAATTGCTTTCCAGCTGTCATATATCTTTGTTGCTGAATAATAGAAGTGGCCGAGGGGCTGGAGTTAATCCATCCATCAGGAAACAAAACAACAACACCCTCACCCTCTCACACAATGGCTGCATTCACACAACCAGCTTAACCTATTACTCATTTCCAAAATAAAGGTCGGTGAGAGGATGGAAAGCAAACCAATTCTATTTCCGTCCTTCAGATCCCTCTGTTCCCCCCACATCAGTGACCCCCAAGTCATTCCAACTAAAATCTAACTATTTCTCCATCCATTTCTGATGGTCTGAATTTAGATCATCAAGGAGTTTGGAAGAGATTTTTGAAAGTAGAGTGGGAGCACTTCGCAAGTTGCATGTGGATTTTAAAATCTGCACATACAAGTAGAGAGCTAGTGTTTATTATGTGGTTTGTTGCAAGGAATGTTTTTTTTTTATTTTAAAGACCCTGTAATCCATTGCATTAGGGTAGGGTCAGGGTGACTGAATGGAGCTCGAGCTTTTACTGGCCGGATGCCCTTCCTGACGCCTATGAAGAGTTCAAAGCGCCCAGATAGAGTAACATTAGTCACTGCCTAGGATTGAACTCACAGCCTCCTGATTATGGGGTGAGAGCCCCACCTCTAGGCCACTGCGCCATTCATCACAAGGAATGAATATTTTATGGGAAAAGCAAAATAATAATAATAATAATAATAATAATAATAATAATAATAATAATAATAATAATAATAATAATAATAATAATAATAATAATAATAATAATAATAATAACAACAACAATAACAACAATAACAATAACAATAACAATAACAATAACAATAATGGTTGCGTAACATCAAGGAGAGTTGGGTGTAGTGGTGTCTTCAGGATATGGTCAAAAAAGTAAAGATGGCATCCATAACATTATACTTGAACCTCTGCCCACTATTTAATATACATCACACATTTTAAAATAGATGGAACTTTAATCTCACCACCACAACTGCTTTCTTGACTTTTTTTACCATACCTCTATGGGCATACCTGGTTTTATATAGATGGAGTAGGACACTTAAGAAATGGGTGTGGTAAAACCAGAATTCAGGAACGCTGAATGAATGTGGATTGATAGAACAGAATATTTGTAGCTCAGGTTTGAACTGTGGGGTCCTTGGTCCTCTCTGAGCTTGGTGGTTTTGTTGAAAACATTTCATCAGTCAGCTAGCACTGATGATGTTACTTAGTTTGGCAATGAAATGTCTGCAAGAAAACCACCAAGCTCAGAGAGGACCAAGGATCCTACAGAATGTGGATTGAATAGAAAATTATGGGAGGTCTATTGAGATCATTTGGTCATATGGAGAGAATGTATAAGGTTGGAACTGCAAAACCACAATACAATAGGACAGTCAATTGGTCAAAAGGAAGGGGAAGACCAGGAAAGATGGTGTCAGATGGAGTTGGAGACATCAGATGGAGCTGAGGACATCCTGAAAAAGAAATAGTTGAGAAGTTGAAGGAACAAAAGGCAGTTATGAAGTGGTCTATAGATATTTATTTATTTATTTGTTTGTTTGTTTGTTTTATTTGTTTTGTTCGGTCTTATAGGCTGCCCATCTCCCTGGGGACTCAGGGCGGCGTACAACAGAAAGATGAACAATCAGTTTTAAAATAACAATAAAAAAACAGTTAAAATGCATATAAAAATTAAAAAAACATTTCTCATCATTCATATGCCTGCTGGAAAGCCAGGTTTTAACGGCTTTACGGAAGGCCAGTAGGGTGGGGATAGTCCGGATCTCCGGCGGTAGTTGGTTCCAAACTATGATAGGTGGCTCAGTGGCTAAGACGCTGAGCTTGTCAATCAAAAGGTCTGCAGTTCAGCCGTTTGAATCCCTAGTGCCGTGTAACAGGATGAGCTCCCGTTACTTGTCCCAGCTTCTGCCAACCTAGCAATTCGAAAGCACGTAAAAAATGCAAGTAGAAAAATAGGGACCACCTTTGGTGGGAAGGTAACAGCGTTCCGTGTGCCTTCAGCGTTTAGTCATGCCAGCCACACGACCACGAAGACGTCTTCGGAAAGCGCTGGCTGTTCGGCTTTAAAACGGAGATGAGCACCGCCCCCTAGAGTCGGGAACAACTAGCACATATGTGCGAGGGGAACCTTTACCTTTTTTATAGATATGATACAAGCAAGGGTAGCTTGTAAGGGTAGGCTGATACGTATTGAATATGTACTTGAATATATCAACTATATTGAATGGTGTCAGTATAAACTAGATCTGTGTTTCTCAAACTTGGCCATTTTAAGATGAATGGACCAGCTTCCATTGAATTCTGAGAACTGAAATCCTCACATCTTAAAACGGCCATATTTGAGAAATGCTGAACTAAATGGAACTATATTTTCCTTAGTTTTTCTTACCTTACGCCTTTAATTCCTTAACCTTACCGTTTCTTCTTCCTTTCCTACACTTTGCATGGCATAACTACAATTATGAAGGGTAGGTAAACTGTGTTTATTTATGCCGAAGAGCATCTCATCTTTAAGAACTATTTAGTGAGCAGGTATCATAGCTTGAAATTAAATATAGGAGTTAAATTTGGTTGATGTACATGAATCAGAATTGAGTTCTGCTCCCTTCTGTTACAAATTAAAATAAAATTCCAGATTTCTTTGTAAGTAGGACGGGGAGGGGGGAATCAAGATTTAATTTTTTTTTAAGATGGAAGGTAGGAAAAAGCAAAACTGAATATTTAATTCATCCCTATAGGAAGCAAGCCCCATTATTCAAACTAGGGAACAAAGCAATTGCCTGCAATGCTGATTAGCAATGCATAGATTAGTATAAATCTAATCAGTGTTATTGGTTTAAGATCCATTTTATCAGTATAAATCTGTTTTATTGGTGTAAATTGAATTCAGCTTGCATTACAAAAATCTGCTCCAGCAGATTTATGTTTTCATTTTTTTATGAAGTGCCTAGAGAAAAGAATCATTGGTCTATTTAGGGATAGAGGAGGCTTAACTAGTTTTTGAAGTTGTAAGAACATTCTGGGACTCTATTTTTTCCCCCATATGAAAATGGTAGACATTCTCATAGCAGCACGTTATTGTTGTTGTTTTTTAACTTTTAATGGCTGCATCATTTTGTGACTATAGTGACATGGCCTTCTTCTTCTTCTTCTTCTTCTTCTTCTTCTTCTTCTTCTTCTTCTTCTTCTTCTTCTTCTTCTTCTTCTTCTTCTTCTTCTTCTTCTTCTTCTTCTTCTCCTTCTTCTTCTTCTTCTTCTTCTTCTTCTTCTTCTTCTTCTTCTTTGTTAAGGTGAGAATAAATCTCATAGAGGCGATGTGGATCTTTTCTTGGAATTCAGACATTTAGAAAATAAAGCCGAGACTTTATTTCGGTACAAAAACAATAAATCATGAATAGTTACATCCTTGCTAATAAATCGTGACCTCTCCGGTCAGAATCAAAGGCAGAAGTGACATAATGGAGAATCAGGAATGCACACATGCGCAGAAGATCACATCATGTGTCCTGCTTGTATTGGAATGTACCATAATATTAGGATAGGGTTGCATCACCCTGCATAGACATACAACTGGCAATATTCACATCGTGACCTTCTTCTTCTTCTTCTTCTTCTTCTTCTTCTTCTTCTTCTTCTTCTTCTTCTTCTTCTTCTTCTTCTTCTTCTTCTTCTTCTTCTTCTTCTTCTTCTTCTTCTTCTTCTTCTTCTTCTTCTTCTTCTTCTTCCGGAAAGCAATAAAAACTTGGCTCTTTCGGCAGGCGTGGTGAAAGTGAGACCAACTAGATTAAATAAGGGTCTCCCCCCATGATAGTAATGAGATACTCTTTTAACTTTTGTATTTTTTGTATTTTTAATTATTGTATTTGATATTGTTATATATTTTAATTATTACATTTTACTCTGTAATGGAATCTAACATGTTGTGAGCCGCCCAGAGTCCCCAGGGAGTGGGTGGCATAGAAATCCATTAAATTAAATTAAATTAAATTAAATTAAATTAAATTAAATTAAATTAAATTAAATTAAATTAAATTAAATTAAATTAAATTAAATTAAATTAAATTAAATTAAATTAAATTAAATTAAATTAAATTAAATTAAATTAAATTAAATTAAATTAAATTAAATTAAATTAAATTAAATTAAATTAAATTCTCCTTCTCCTTCTCCTTCTCCTCCTCCTCCTCCTCCTCCTCCTCCTTCTGCCACAACCCCATAGATCCTAGCATGCCAGCACTCCCATCGTCCACTGTCTCTCAGAGTTTGCCCAAATTCATGTTCAATGCACCATTCAGTGAATCCTATACCATGCACTGATAGACCGGCTGGGTAATCATATTATGATTTGCCTTTTTTTTCCCAGCAGCTTCAACAAAGCAGATTGTCTGAGTCCTAGCAAAATTTATTTGCGCAATATTGCCTGATCTTGATGAATGGTTAATTTGATAAGAATTCAATTTAAAAATCCATTTGCTCTGACAAAGTAACATTTTATTGCTGTTATACTTTCTTCCTCATGGCTAAAACATCACTCAGATGGAGACAGCTTTGTTCTCAAACCCTGAAGGTGAAAAAAACAGGACATGCATGTCTTTTTCTAAACACTTTACTAAATATTTTAGTAAATGTTATTTTTAAGGGTGTTGTCATCTCTTTCTTCAGCTGGAATGAAATCTCCAAATTTGAGATTGGCATGAAATGTGTGTGTGAGTGTGAGTGTGTGTGTGTGTGTGTGTGTGTATACATACATATATATATATATATATATATATATATATATATATATATATATATATATATATATATATATATATATATATATATATATATATATATATATATATATATATATATATATATATATATATATATATATATATACATATACATACATACATACGTATATGCATATGTATATGTATATGTGTATATATATATATATACAAGTACACACACACACACACATTTTACTGATAATGAAGGGAGATTAGTATAGATCTATTTCAAGCTATTTAGCTCTCATCAGCTAGCCATACCCTTACTGGGATTTGAACCTGGGCAGCCTGCCAATAAGCCAGTACCTTTAACCTCTAAGCCACAGGCTCTCCTCCTGTATCAGCTTTTACCAGGGAAGGGTTATATGTTTTTTTCTGACAAATCACCCTGGTATACCCAAATATGGGAGGGAGCATACTGCTTCCTTTATATATTATTCAAAGTGTTCTCAGGTTATTTTAGGGAAAATATTTATCTGTCATTTTCATAAGCATTTCATCTCTTTAAAAAAACTTCTTAAAGAGGATAGGTTGATTTAGAAGAATTCAAACATAGTAGACCTGAAGATCTGGGTATGAATCACTACTCAAAATTTCTGTTATTTGCAGACAGAGCAATTGCAGGCAACAATCCATTTGACTGAATTTCTATGGTGTTGGATGGTGGGAAGAATCACCAGGAAGTTCTCAGAGTCAGCCTTTGCAGTTAGCTGTGACCGAAGATGATTAAACAAAGAAGAAATTATGAGGTACACAATTCCATAAAGGACAGCAGTATGATCAAAAACATCAAGATGTTAGCCATAATGGTAAAATTGAAGCTCCATCTGCTTTATATATGACACTGTCAAGTGCAAGAAATCAGGAGACAGGATAAAGTTCAAAAGTAATAGTAAAAAAGTAAAAAGTTGCAACTCCAAACTAATGATACTATCAGCGGTCTGACTAGCGAACCCAAAAGAACTAGGTGCTCTCGGGAACTTTGTAATCCCAAAAGCAAAACTTTATTGGATACACCATTTTGGTACTGAAGAATCAAAACCAGCTCTGGTTTTCCCGCGCAATGCTTGCATGGTTAAACAATAGCTTCCCCTTCTCCCAACCCATGGATGTTCACGTTGTCCTTTTGTTTTGAGAACAGTTCACTTCTTTTTTGGACACCTGCAGCAGTGACCTTGGTGGGTTCTTGGCTCTCACGGTCTATCCCTGGAGCATCTGCATTCCTTTCAACCTTCCCTCCCCCCGGTTCTTTGGCATGTTAGAATAGCAATAAGACTTGAAAGTTTCAAAAGCGGTTCAATCTTGACAGATTCATTTAAGCCCACCCTCAGCCGGGTCATCTCCTACAGACACTGGCTGACCATCTGCTTCTGCTTACAATTCAAGGCTCTATTTATCATGGTTAAAGCCCTGCCTGGCTTGGGGCCAGGCTATTTGAAGGACAGTCTTCTCCCTTATTACATCAACCAGTCCCTTAGGTTGGGAAGAAAGGATTTGTTACAGGTCCCATTGATTAGGGATGTACGTCTGGTGGGGCCATGAAAAAGGGTGTTCTCAGTGGTGGCCTATTTTCTATGGAACATCATTCTCCCAAAGGTATGGTTGGCTCCCACCCTCTGGCATTTCCTAAAGGCCTTAAAGACATGGTTTTGTCTGCAGGCCTGGGGACCACAAATGGAGATGGAGCCAATCAAGTAGTTGATTTGATTATGTTGTTGCAGTCAAGGAGAGGGAGTGTAGACGTAAATAATATAAGCTGCCCAAAGTCACTGATGTGTGTTGAGTGTCCATATAAATTTATTTCATAAATAATAAATTGCACCGTAGTAGCCATCACCTTGATATCTTTTAATCACATCCCTTGGAGATGCCTGCATGGCAGGGATTATGACTGAGCACCGATAAAACTATTTAATATAATTTAATATAAGGTCAGGAGCATCCACAAAGGATGTCAGAAATATCAAGATGGCATCTGCAGCTGCATGATCGAAGCCCTGCCTTGTTTTAACAGATAACAGATAACCAGAGTTGGAAGGGACCTGCAGGTCATCTAGTCCAACCAGGGGCAGGTTCCTATTTTTTTACTACCACTCTGTGGGTGTGGCTTATTTTGTGGGTGTGGCTTGCCAGCCATGTGACCGGGTGGGCATGGGCCTCGGGAGCTTGGCAGCAGCCGGAGAAGCGGGGGAGGGCATTGCCCACCCGCAACGCAGCCCCCTGCAGCGGGAGCAGCAAGACCGTGGCAGCGGTTCTTCTAGGAGGCTCCGTCCGGCCTGAATGCTTCTCCCCATTCGATGATCCTAGGCTCCTGCTGCCTGTTCCCCCTCCCCTCAGCAGCTCGAGAAGCCTCAAACGTGCGAAAATGCCTAGGTTCATCACTGCGCGTTTGTGGCTTCTCGGACTGCTGAAGGGAGGGGAATGGAGATAGCTCCTGCCACCCGTTCTTTCAGCGTCTCACGCGCTCCCTCAGCCATCCTCCCCTGCTTGGACTCATTGTGGGGTAGGAAGGCAGCACATGCACAATGCCGGAAGCTCGGCTTCTGGGCATGTGCAGAAGAAAAATTTTTAAAGAATTAAAAAAAAATTTTTTTTTAATGGCAGCGCCCAGGCACCGGCAACCGACCGCACCAGTACTGTGACATCACCAGCGGGCCGCTACCGGTGCTATAGAGTGGACTGCACCGGTAGGAACCCACCACTGAGTCCAACCCCCTGCCCAAGCAGGAGACCCTACATCTGCCTCTACCTAGGATTGAACTCACAACCTCCTGATTGTGAGGCAAGAGCTCCACCTTTTTATGCATGTTGTGGTCATCATCTGGATATTATTATTTTTTTACTACTCCCAATGCCCACAGCTAGGGAGGCATCCCAGATACAGAGTGAAAGTTGTAGCAGAGCTGTAAAGCATCTGTTTTTTTCATGCAGAAAACCAGCTAAGTTCCCAACCTCTCAAAGTAGCATGAAGAAAACTCCGGTTTGCTATTGTTAGGGTCTAGATAATGCCAGTGCTGATTGAGGTTTGTTTGTTTGTTTGTTTGTTTGTTTGTTTGTTTGTTTGTTTGTTTGTTTGTTTGTTTGTTCATTTGTTCAAATTTATATGCCGCCCAACTCCCAAGGGACTCTGGGTGGCTTACAACAGATAGTGAACATGAAAATGAACAAATCATTAAAAAATCAATAGAAAAATTAAAAATAGATATAAAAATTGAAATAATTCTCTCAATCCAACATACAAGGGGTGACTACTTTAAATCATTCTGAGCGGTCCCTATCCCCAAGCCTGTCGAAAGAGCCAGGTCTTAACGGCTTTGCAGAAGGCCAACAAGGTGGGGATGATCCGGATCTCCGGCGGTAGTTGGTTCCAAAGAGTCGGGGTCATCACAGAGAAGGCTCTCCCTTGTGGTCCTGCCAACCAGCATTGTTTGGCTGATGGGACCCGAAGGAGGCCAACTCTGTGGGATCTAACCGGTCGTAGAGAGGTATATGGTAGCAGGCAGTCATTGATCATTGTTCTTCCATGCTTAAAGCTCATGTTTAAATGGTTGTCCACTAGGACTCCTAGATCCCTCTCACAGTTACTACTGTTTTCATTTTCTTGAAAAGGATTTTTTTTTACCCATGAAAAACAATCCCCGTCTTTGCTTCCTCCCATGGAGGGAATGTACATTGTCAGGCTTCTTCCTGCCCAGATGTTTCTCCCCCTTGTAAATTTGTGCACAAGTGTCAACAGAACGTTCTTTTGGGAGCGGCAGAAGATGCTCTTGTGTGCATCTTGGAATGACTCATATAAGCAGCAGATTGTATTTGAGCTTCGCATTTTGAGCTTAGAATATAGAATATAGACTACACATAGTCCTCGACTTAAGACAGCTCATTTAGTGACTTGCCGAAGATCTACTGTACGTTCTATACGTTGAGCAAGGAATTCAATTTTGGGGGATTTACATTTTCCATACTCCCCACTCACCCACCCTTCCCATAATTATAAAAGTATTCCTCGACTTACAAGAGTTCATTTAGAGACCGTTCAAAGTTACGACGTCACTGAAAAAAGTGACCTGTGACCATTTTTCACACATACGATATCCCCCTATTCACATGATCAGAATTTGGATGCTTGGCAACTGGTCCATATTTATGACGGTTGCAGCGTCCTGGGGGTCATGTGATCCCCTTTTGTGGCCTTCTCACAAGCCAAGTCAATGAGGAAGCCAAGATTCACTTAATAACCATATTACTAACTTAACAACCGTGTTACTAACTTAACAACTGCAGCAATTCACTTAACAACGGTGGCAAGAAAGGTTTTAAAATGTGGCAAAACTCACTTAACAACTTTCTCATTGAGCCACAAAAATTATGGGCTCAATTGTGATTGTAAATCAAGGACAACCTGTACAGAATAACCGAGTCAGAGGGGAACTTGGAGGTCTTCTAGTTCAACCCCCTGCACATGTAGGAGACCCTATATCACGTGATATGAATTAAAACATCCACATAGGCTGTAACACTCAAGTTGAAAATAGAATAGAATAGAATAGAATAGAATAGAATAGAATAGAATAGAATAGAATAGAATAGAATAGAATAGAATAGAATAGAATAGAATAGAATTCTTTATTGGCCAAGTGTGATTGGACACACAAGGAATTTGTCTTTGGTGCATATGCTCTCAGTGTACATAAAAGAAAAGATACATTTGTCAAGAATCATGAGGTACAACACTTAATGATTGTCATAAGGTACAAATAAGCAATCAGGAAACAATCAATTTTAAGAGCTGAGGTGGCGCAGCAGTTAGAGTGCTGTACTGCAGGCCACTTTAGCTGACTGTGATCCGCAGGTCAGCGGTTCAAATTTCACCGGCTCAAGGTTGACTCAGCCTTCCATCCTTCTGAGGTAGGTAAAATGAGGACCCAGATTGTTGGGGGCAATGTAAATATACATTGCTTACTGGTGTAAACCGCTTAGAAAGTGCTTGCACTTGAGGCGGTATATAAGTCTCACTAATAAATAAATTAATTAATTAATAATAATATAAATCGTAAGGATACAAGCAACAAGTTACAGTCATACAGTCATAAGTGGGAGGAGATGGGTGATAGGAACGATGCAAAGACTAATAGTAATAGTAATGCAGCCTTAGTGAATAGTTTGGCAGTGGTGAAGGAATTATTTGTTTAGCAGAGTGATGGCATTTGGGGAAAAACTGTTCTTGTGTGTAGTTGTCTTGGTGTGCCGTGCTCTATAGCATCGTTTTGAGGGTAGGAGTTGAAATAAATTATGTACAGGATGCGAGGGGTCTGTAAATATTTTCACGGCCCTCTTTTTGACTCGTGCAGTATAAAAGAAACTGCTTGATGCAAACCTGGGATCCCAATTCAGTTTCCACTAAATTGATCTTCAAAGCAAGAATAATAAAAAGTGTTGGACTGAAAGAAATGATAAGTCATAAAAAAAAATCAGACCATCAAATATTAGGTCTTTTATATCAAACTTAATTTCCTCTCCCTCTGATAACATTTGCAATGAATTACTTATTTAACAGAGAACTTCGCATAGTGACATTTTAAACATTTCACCCCTGATTATTTGATGCCATTTTCTGGCCGCTTCCTTTTTGTTAAGCAGTGTGCTGCAGGCAGAATTTTAATTATCATATTTATGCAAATTATGTTTGTATAATCACATTTGAAAAGAGTCGGTGGATCTGATTTTCCGAGCAATTTATCTAAATGCAAGCCTTAAACATTTCCCTTTATCATTGTCTAGACCCCTCGCCACCCTAATTTGTCTTTAAAAAATATTGTGTACGTCTCGCTTCCTTTCACTGATCAGAAAAAGGACAATCTAGCTGTTCAGTAGCCAGGGTTAGCAATATTGTAGTTAATTGAAATATTATTCAGTCTAAGTCAATCGCTGTTGTCATGCCCAGCTATAGGTAGTCTTACAACAATTCATTTCCTGACCGTTCAAAGTTGCAACGATGCAGAAAAAAAGTGACTTATGACCATTTTTTACCCTTATGACCGTTGCAGCATCCCCATGGTCATGTGATCAAAATTTAGATGATCAACAACTGACACATATTTAAGACGGTTGCAGTGTCCCAGGGTCATGTGATTTAATTTATTTATTTATGAATGAGATTTATATACCGCCTCATAGTGCAAGCACTCTCTAAGCATTTACACCATTAAGCAATGTATATATTTACATTGCCCCCAACAATCTGGGTCCTCATTTTACCTACCTCGGAAGGATGGAAGGCTGAGTCAACCTTGAGCCGGTGAGATTTGAACAGCTGAACTCAAATGATCAGAGTCAGCTAAAGTAGCCTGCAGTACTGCTCTCTAACCGCTGTGCCACCTCGGCTCATCCCCTTTTGTGATCCCCTTTTGTGACCTTCTGACAAGCAAAGTCAATGGGGAAACCAGATTTGCTTAATAAACCATGTTATTGACTTAACAATAAGTGATTCACCTAACAACTGTGGCAAGAAAGGTCATAAAATGGGGCAAAATTTACTTGACAAATGTTTCATTCAGCAACATAAATTTTGGGTTCAACTGTGGTTGTAAGTCAAGGGCTACCTGTACTGCAATGGTGGGATTCAGCAGGTTCTGACCAGTTCTGGAGAACCAGTAGCGGAAATTTTGAGTAGTTTGGAGAACCGGTAAATACCACCTCTGACTGGCCCCGCCCCCATCTATTCTCTGCCTCCCGAGTCCCAGCTGATCAGGAGGAAATGGGGATTTTGCAGTATCCTTCCCCTGGAGTGGGGAGGAAATGGGGATTTTGCAGTATCCTTCCCTTGGAGTGGGGTGGGAATGGAGATTTTACAGTATCTTTCCCTTGCCACGCCCACCAAGCCACGCCCACCAAGCCACACCACGCCCACCAAGCCACGTCCACAGAACCGGTAGTAAAAAAAATTGAATCCAACCATTGCTGTACTGCCTTTTGAAGTCAGACAGAATTTGAGAAGATTTTGCTCATTGGTTTTCCTCTGGATATTAGAAATTGCCTTATGCCAGATTGGGCTGTTTTGCCATCTAGCCCAGGTGTCTTCCCCCAAAGCAGAGGCCGAATACAGGTGATGAGATTTCCCATTTTTCTTTGAAGATGTTTCGCTTCTCATCCAAGAGGCTTCTTCAACTCTGGGAATTCAACTCTGAGCTGAAGAAGCTTCTTGGATGAGAAGTGAAGCGTCTTCAAAAAAGAAAAAGAAAAACCAGAAAGTCCAGTTGCCTCTTGAAAAAGCACTTTTGTGGAAATTCAGAAAGAGTTTCCAAATGGAAACAAAACCCAGAGGGAGATGGTGAAATGGTTCTAATTAAAGAGAATTTATCTAGTTTTGTTTCCGATAGAAAAGAATATTTGTAGCTCAGGGTTAAACTGAGGAGTCCTTGGTGCTCTCTAAGCTTGGTGGTTTTCTTGGAGATGTTTCATCACCAAATTAGGTAACATCATCGGTGTTTTTGTTGCCACTGATGATGTTACCTAGTTTGGCAATAAAACGTCTGCAAGAAAACCACCAAGCTCAGAGAGCACCAAGGACTCCTCAGTTTAACCCTGAGCTACAAATATTCTCTTCTATCGGAAACAAAACTAGATAAATTCTCTTTAATTAGAACCATTTCACCATCTCTGCCAACTCCATCATCTTCACCATCCATTCTTCCATTGTGGGCATTTCAGTTCCCACAATTCCCCAGCCAGCGTGGCCATTGCTGAGAATGCAGGTGGCTGGCGCCCACCTGTGTGAAAGTTGTACAGGTTTTTCCTCTTTTAGGAGGCTGGATCAGAGTCTTTGACGCTTCTCACTCAAATGTGCATTGTGTGTCCAGACCCTGAGGACAAATTGCATTTTATTTCCAGGAGGGCAGATTCCAGCCGAATGTTGAGGAAACACAGCCTAACAGTAACAACAACCAAAGCAATTACTGAAAGAGACGATAAGCTTCCTTGCGCTGGATTTATCCAAGCCAAGGCTGGGTGAATTTAATTTGGATCCCTGAATCAAGCGAGGAGCCAGATTTTGTGGCCTAAATGGACTTTTTCAACACTTCAGGTTTATGAAATATTTCTCTTGCCAAGAGAGAACGCCAGTTCACTTGACAAAACTTGCTTGTTGCTGAGAATCTACTAAACCCCCTCCTCTTTAGCTTGCTTCTCCTTTAGTTTAGAAAGAGGGAGGGATTTTTTTTAAAAAAAAATTGTGTGCTATGATGAACACGCTTCTTAATAAGGCAGAGATAGAAGGGAAAGCAAAAGGGAATAGAATAGAATAGAATAGAATAGAATAGAATAGAATAGAATAGAATAGAATAGAATAGAATAGAATAGAATAGGAGCTGGAAGGGACCTGGGAGGTCTTCTAGTCCAGCCCCCTGCTCAAGCAGGAGACCTTATACCATTTCAGACAAGTGGCTGTCCAGTCTCTTCTTAAAAACCTCAAGTGATGGAGCATCCACAACTTCTGGAGGCAAGCTGTTCCACTGGTTAATTGTCCTCACTGTTAGGAAGTTTCTCCTTAATTCCAGGTTGCTTCTCTCCTTGATTAGTTTCCATCTGCTGTTTCTTGTCCAGATTCACTTAACAACCGAGGACCAGCTGTATTGCACACTTTTGCTGCAGCGAGTAGGAATGGAAATAAATGTATGGAAAGTTTTAACATTTATCTAAAGCCATTCAGCGGGTCTGAAATGTATTTTACATTCCCAGAGTAATTTGAATTATACAATATTCTTGTAGAAAATTGGCCCGTCATTCAGTTCACTTCTTAGGCGTGGAAAATAAATTGACTGGAAGTCCCCAGGATAATGTTCTTTTGAGCGTGCAAAACACATTCTGCCCTACCAAGCAGCTACCTTCATTAAGGCAGCACTTGCCTGTGGGAGAGGCAGAAAAAGAACGCTAAGAGCATGAGGACTAGAAGATTGCTTGATAATTCTGTGGCTCCAGTGGCATCAACTCTAGTGTTCTACTTTATTGCTAGCCAAGCAAGCAAGGAAGTAAACAAGCCAGCGTTGTTTTGCTAAGTCTCTCAGACCAGTGTTGCAGAATCAGTGGTGGGTTGTGAATTTTTTTACCACCGGTTCGCGTGTGCGCTCGCGATGCTTCTGCGCATGTGCAGAAGTGTCCTGGGTGGGTGGGCGGAGCCTCCTGCCACCATCTCTACCAGTTCTATAAACCGGTCCGAAACGGGAGCAACCCACCGCTGTGCAGAATCCTCTATAATGTCAACTGTGCAGATCTTGTAGTATTTCTGAGTGGCAAACCTTTATTTAATTGTTGTCAAATTTAATTGTACTTACGTGTTAGACTTGTTTGCTCCCCATATCACCTACAGGCAACTCTGGGGGGCTTATAATATTAAAAGCCAATAAAATATTGAAATAATAAAAACACCAAGCATCCACATCTGCCTTTCTCAGGTCCTTGGGAACGACTTGATAGCTGGATAAAAATGCCACATCTAATCTGAACATCTGGCTGTGATGAACCATAATAATTTACAATTAAAAAGATGGGGAGGAAGGGAGCAGAATGTGTAGGAAGGGAGGTGGGGGTCTTGTCTTAATCCGTCAGCCATCTCCAGTATGTGGTACCCCTGTTGGGGCTCCAGGCCAACTGGCAGAGCCAAGTCTTCAGGGGGCACAATGTTTCAGGGTGACCCAAATATCCCAAAGGCAACTGGACCAGGGGTGTGTTCTGGATCCTTTTGCTGCCAGTTCGCTCAGGGTCGCGCCGTGCGTGAGCGCGCACCCGCAGCAATCAAAAAATAGCTTCTGTGCAATCCAAGATGGCGGCGTCCATGGAGACACTGCAGAACAAACTCCGTGACATCATCACCAAGTGACTAATGGTTCTAAAGAACCGGTTAGAACTGGTAGGAACCCACCTCTGAACTGGACTTTGTTTTTTCTTGAAGACATTGTTGGAAGAAATATCCATCTGTGTTCAGTTCCATGTGGGGAGAAAGACACTGGAAACGTGAAATCTGATTGGAAAGATGGTTTATTGATGGACAGGACCACATGGGTTTTGGGTCCTGGGCAGCTGACCACATGGAGTGGAGAGAGAGAGGTATTTAAACCCTCTCTTGGGCTTTGAACTTGAGCTTTCTGTTCCTGTGCAAGACTATGTATTCTATTGGTGTCTGTCAGACTCCCATGGAGCTATGCAAAGGTCATAGTTGAGGTTGTCGGAGATAAGTTTGGTTGAACCTTGGTGGATGATGCAATATCCCCAGATGATTTTGCAATGCAGTGAGCCCTGCTGCTAGATAATCCTATAATGTCCTGGAGGGCCACGTCTTAATCCCATCACCCTGGAGCTGAAGGTCTTTTGTCTTGTAGATAGGCTGGCCCAGTCCTGCTGGGGCTATTAACAAAGGTGGGGGCTGCTTTCCAAGAGCATGTTTCTCCTTTACCTTTACCTTTTACCCTAAGCAGGGATTAGATTTGTTGACTAAATGGCCCCTTCCAACTTTAATGATCTGTCTTTGAGATCAATCTCAGAGGCTGAAATGCACAACCATGTAGATTTTTCTGGGGTTCATTTTTTAATCCGTCCAACCAGCATTGCCGAAAGATAACCAAAAAAGAGCTCTATAGTTCAGAAGTACTTCAAGGGCAGTAAATGCCCTTCCCTTAGTGCAGGCTGTCAAAAAGAGTCATACAAAGCTGCGCATCAGAGATCAAAGTGTGCATAAAATTCTGCCGACGAGTCCCGAGAAAAACGTACAAAACTCTATCATATTACCGATGACATATTTTTCCAAAGTGCAGGTCTTTAAGGAAAGGACACCGTTTGTCCCCCTCCCCCAAAAGGCATATATCACAGGAGAGAGATAAATGGAAACGCCTGTGGATTTTATATGAACTTCAGAAAAAATTTAGATGGATGCAAAAATGGAGCGAAGTTGACGGAAGCTTAAGAAAAATAATGGAGCACAGACCAAATTGAAATATGCCCCTTTGCAGCTATGATTACAGCAAGATTCTTGCCACGTGCTGTTCTACAGATATGAGGATCGGTGTCCTTCCAGGTAGCCTAAAGTACATGCCAGCCTCAGAGAATTCAGCATTTAATGTCACTAGGCAAACATCACATCTCCGAAATGTTTTAAGTCTGTAGAGATTCTCAGTCATCCAGATCATGGTTGTCCCCAAAGAGGCTTTTCCAGGAGGCAACTGGGACTTTCTTGTTTTTTCTTTTGAAGACGTTTCACTTCTCATCCAAGAAGCTTCTTCAGCTCTGACAGGATAGTGGGGAATGGAAGGATTTATATTCCTTGCAGACAGCTGATCATTTGCATCCTTTTAGAGGGTCGTTGAAGAACTTGGAGGTTTATTTGTGTCCTCAGGGTCACCTGAGTAGTGCTCCTGGTTCCTGTAGTCTGCAATTTTTCTTCTGGAAATTCATTCCTACTCCAGTGGTGAAATCTACTCACCTTCCCTACCGGTTCGGAAGCGTGCCCCTATCGTGCAGGCTTTTCCATGCTCCGCGCATGCACAGAAGGCTTTGTGCATGCGCAGGGAGTTAAAAAGAGGGAAATGCTGTAGTGGGTGTGCCAAGATACACCCATGTTACACCTATACTCCGCCAGCTGCATTGGCTGCCCATCGGTCTCTGGGTACAATTCAAGGTGTTGATCATCATCTTTAAAACCCTTCATGGCTTAGGACCAGGTTACCTTCGGGACCGCATTCTGCCTCACACTTCCCTCTGACCGGTTAGGGCCCACAGAGCGGGTCTCCTCCAGGTCCTGTCAGCCAAACAATGCCAGCTGGCGGGCCCTAGGGGGAGGGCCTTCTCTGTGGGGGGCCCCGTGCTCTGGAACCAACTTCCCCCAGAGATCCGAACTATCCCCACCCTGCTGGCCTTCTGAAAAGCCGTCAAGACATGGTTCTTCCTGCAGGCAGGGGGTTGAGACTAGTTCCATCTGAGCTCTCCCCCGGTATGTTTGGTGGTGAACATTTTTTTAACTTTTTTAATTCTTTTAACATTGTTTTTAATCATTGTTTATTGTTCAGTGTTCTTGCTCAACGTTGTACGCCGCCCTGAGTCCCTCGGGAGTAGGGCGGCATAGAAGAACCAAACAATAAATAAATAAACAAATAAATAAACAAATAAATAAACAAATAAATAAATAAATGGTGACATCCAGGCAGGTGGGCAGAGCCTCACACTGCCGCCGCTACCAGTTCTCCAAACCACCGGCGCCCACCGCTACTGGTACGCACGATCCGGGCCGAACTGGTAGCATTTCACCCCTGAGTACAACCATAACTTGGATGACTAAGAATCTCTACAGACTTTTAGCTATACAATTGTTTAGCTATACAATACAATTATTAAGTCAACTATACAGTGTACTGGTAGTCCTCGACGTACGACCACAGTGGAGCCCAACATTTCTGTTGTGAAATGAGACATTCGTTCAGTGGGTCTTGCCCCATTTTACGACATTTCTTGCCATAGTTACTAAGTGAATCATGACAGCGGATATGTTAGTAACATGGTTATTAAGTGAATCTGGCTTCCCTATTGATTTTGCTTGTCCAAAGGTTGCAAAAGGCGATCACGTGACTTCGGGACACAGCGATGGTCATAAGTATGAACCAATTGCCCAAGCACCTGAATTTTGATCGCATGACCGTGGGGATCCTTCAAAGGTCGTAACTGTGAAAAACGGTCCTAAGTCACTTTTTTCAGTGCCGTTGTAACTTTGAACGGTCTTTAAATGAACTCTTGTAAGTCGAGGACTATTTGTATAATTATCGGAAGGATGGGTGAGTGGGGAGTGTGGAAATTGTAGAACACCAAAATTGAATTCCTTGCTCAATGTACAGAACGTACAGTAGATCTTCGGAGTGGCTGATCAGCATCAGGCACAGTTAATAGCAATAGCAATAGCACTTAGACTTATATACTGCTTTACAGTACTTTGCAGCCCTCTCTAAGCAGTTTACAGAGTCAGCCTCTTGCCCCCAAACAATCTGGGTCCTCATTTTACTGACCTTGGAAGGATGGAAGGCTGAGTCAACCTTCAACCTGGTAACATTCAAACTGCCAAATTGCAGGCAGCCGGCAGTCAACAGAAATAGCCTGCAGTACTGCCCTCTAACCACTGTGCCACTGCGGCTCTTATCAGCAGTTTCAGGAAGTGGTCATCCTAATGTCTGCTTTCCTGTAACTTAAACGTGCAGCAGATTCCTAATTCACTAAATTCACCAAATGTATTTCTGCCTTTCCTCCAGTGGCACACATAGCACCCACATCTGTCCCACAACCACAATCTTGTGAGGTTAGATTGAGCTGAGAGAGACTAAATGAATGGCCCAAATTCATAGTAGCATAGTAGCATAGTAGCATAGGGCTGGAAGTCACCTTAGATATCTCCTCATCTCCAAGCAGGAGACCCTACTCCATCCCAAATGCTTGCCCAATCTTTTCTTGAAAACCTCCAGAGGTGAAGAACCCACAACTCCTGGAAACAAGTTGTTCCATTGATTAATTGTTTTCAGAAAATTGCTCAGGATATTGTTTTACCTTGGATCTTACTTGACGAACCTTCATCCATTGCTTCTTATTCTATGTTCAGGTGCTTTGGAGAATAAATTGACTCCCTCTTCTTGGGACAGACTTCCAAATATTAGAAGATGGCCAAGCCTTGTCTTTATTAGCCTAAACATACCTACTGTATCTCCCTTTGCCAGTCATTAAACAACCAGGTGGCGCAGCAGTTAGAGTGCAGTACTGCAGGCTACTTTAGCTGACTGTGATCAGCAGTTCAGCTGTTCAAATCTCACCGGCTCAGGGTTGACTCAGCCTTCCATCCTTTCAAGGTAGGTAAAATGAGGATCCAGATTGTTGGGGGCAATATAAATATACTGTACAGTGCTTAATGGTGTAAACCGCTTAGAGATTGCTTGCACTATGAGCCGGTATATAAGTCTCACTAATAAATAAATAAATAAATAAATAAATAAATAAATAAATAAATAAATAAATAAATAAATAAATAAATAAATAAATAAATAAATAAATAAATAAATAAATAAATAAATAAATAAATAAAAAATAAATAAAAAATAAAAAATAATAAATAAAAAATAAAAAATAAAAAATAAAAAATAAAAAATAAAAAATAAAAAATAAAAAATAAAAAATAAAAAAATAAAAAATAAAAAAATAAAAAAATAATATGATTTAGCCTCCAGACTCCTTATCATCTTTGTTGGCTCTTTTCTGCATTCTTTCTAGAGCCTGAATTGCATAGCTGAGATGGCCTTGAACTGGGTCTCTCCAGTGTGAATCCAGTCTCTTGACCACTGCACCATGTTGCACTCTATTAAAAGAAAAATTAAAAAAACTGGTGAAACACACACACATCCCACAGAAAATACAGAGGAATGGAGTACTGATGGAAGCCAGGATGCCAAAGCTCTTATGCATCTTTTTCTTGTTAGGGATGTAATCATTTTTTTTTCTTCCTCCTCCATCTTCTTTGTAGACTTCTGCTTTACGGATTTGTTCCAACAGGTTGAGTGTGAAAAGCATCGCATTGGGCTTAGCCCATTCGTACAAACTCAGTTTCCTTAGCAACCGGAGGATAAGTCAGTAGCGCTGGTCTGTTCAGGTCCAGTCTGAACTTCCAGCATGTCTAGTAGCAAAACAAGGATATCATCTTGGCATTTGATCATTAAGAGAAAAGGGTGAAAATTAGAAATTACATAAACTGCACCTTAGGATGGAAAAAACCCTCTTTAAGCCCTTTGTAATGCTGTTTAACAGGGTCCATTATGAGATTCATCCATCTTTTCCTTTTGCTCTCTGCTTCCTCAAGGACCAATATCTTACACTGGAATAGGGGATGGTGATAATGAATTTTGGTCCAGCTGTGTTTCTTGTCTTATTTGTCTTTAATCCGACAAACTTTTAATGGCTTTTAACTTTTCTGGATGCTCCTGTCTCCTATCACATCAGCTTCTTCCAGGTAGATCAGCAGGAAATAACAGAATAACAGAGTTGGAAGAGACCTTGGAGGTCTTCTAGTCCAACCCCCTGCTCAAGCAGGAAACCCTATACTATTTCAGACAAATGGTTGTCCAATCTCTTCTTAAAAACCTCTGGTGTGGGAGCACCCACAATTTCTGGAGGCAAGTTGTTCCACTGATTAATTGTTCTGTCAGGAAATTTCTTCTTACTTCTAGGTTGCTTCTCTCCTTGATTAGTTTCCACCCATTGCTTCTTGTTCTGCTCTCAGGTGTTCTGGAGAATAGCTTGACTATCTCTTGTTTGTGGCGACCCCTGAGATATTGAAACACTTCTATCGTGTCACTCCAATCCTTCTTTTCATTTAACTAGACATACCCAATTCCTGCAACAGTTTATTGTATTTTTAGCCTCCAGCCCCCTAATCATCTTTGTTGCTCTTCTCTGCACTCCTCCTAGAGTCTCAACATCTTTTTTATATTGTGGCGACCAAAATTGGATGCAATGTTCCAAGTATGATCTTACCAAGGTGGTTCCAACTAAAATATTGACCAGACGATTTAATTTTACTTTATTGTAAGGCTATATTAACAGAATCTTGCAAGTCTCAAAGTACAAATTTCTCATTGTATCCTTTACAGCCTGAGAGGTTAGGGAGGGTCCCTTCTGAGCGTCTTTCTCCATCCATTATGCAGCTGCGGGATATGCCTTTGCTTATCTGACCATTTCCTAAGCAGCATTTCTTCCACCTCTCAAGGTCTTTCTCACATACCATTATGTCACATCAAGACATAAAGCTGTTTTCTGGGAGTTGTGGAGAGTTGCTTTAACTTGGATCCCATCAGTAGTTCTAGGCTGCATAAACAGAGGGAGAGAATCAAGATCACATGAAGGGTTAATACCACTTTATAATGCCTTGGTAAGGCCACACTTGGAATACTGCATCCAATTTTGGTCGCCATGATGTAAAAAAGATGTGAAGACTCTAGAAAGAGTGCAGAGAAGAGCAACAAAGATGATTAGTGCACTGGAGGCTAAAACAAATGAAGAGCGGTTGCAGGAACTGGGTATGTCTAGTTTAATGAAAAGAAGGACTAGGGGAGACATGATAGCAGTGTTCCAATATCTCAGGGGCTGCCACAAAGAAGAGGGAGTCAAACTATTCTCCAAAGCACCTGAGGGTAGAACAAGAAGCAATTGGTGGAAACTAATCAAGGAGAGAAGCAACTTAGAACTAAGGAGAAATTTCCTGACAGTGAGAACAATTAATCAGTGGAACAACTTGCCTCCAGAAGTTGTGAATGCTCCAACACTGGAAGTTTGTAAGAAGATATTGGATAATCATTTGTCTGAAGTTGTGTTGGGTTTCCTGCCTAAGCAGGGGGGTTGGACTAGAAGACCTCCAAGGTCCCTTCCAACTCTGTTATTCTGTTCTGTTCAGTAATCCCAGTTCCCATTCTCAACTGTGACAAGGATCATTAGATTTACTTTCTGGGCAGTAAAATTATGGACATTACAAGCAATAGGGGGAAAGTGTCTTAAAGGAAGGAAGGAATTAAAATCACTTTCTGTCAGTGGTGGGTTCCTACCGGTGCGGTCCACTCTACAGCACCGGTAGCGGCCCACTGGTAACATCACAGTACCGGTGCGGTCGGTTGCCGGTGCCTGGGCGCCGCCATTTTTTTAAGGCATGCGCTGCCTTCCTACCCCACAGTGAGCCCAAGCAGGGGAGGATGGCTGAGGGAGCATGTGAGACGCTGAAAGAATTGGCGGCAGGAGCTATCTCCATTCCCCTCCCTTCAGTAGTCCAAGAAGCCACGAACGTGCAGTGATGATCCCAGGCATTTTTGCACGTTTGAGGCTTCTCGAGCTGCTGAGGGGAGGGGGAATGGGCGGCAGGACCTATCTCAGTTCCCCTCCTTTCAGCAGTCCGAGAAGCCACGCCCACCTGGTCACATAGCCGGCAAGCCACGCCCACCCAGTCACATGGCTGGCAAGCCACACCCACAAAATAAGCCAAGCCCACAGAGTGGTAGTAAAAAAATTAGGAACCCGCCCCTGCTTTCTGTGTCAGTTTGCCATCATTCAGTGTTTGTTTGGATTTTGGCATTGGCTGTTTTGGAAAAAGCACAAATGACTGTCCCATTAAAATATTTTTAAATAGAAGGATATGAATTTGCAGGAACAATCAAGACTCTGTGCACCTGAAGCCTGCCTAGTTTCAAACAAACAAACAAACAAAAAAAGACATAAGGTTTTTTTGCTTCTGGTTTCATTCATATCTACATTTTTATTATTGTTTCATAAAGTAGCTGGAAACTTGTAGCAAGATATGCATGCTGCACTATTGGAACTAATTTTAAAAAATGATCTTGTAATAGGATTTCAGAGTTACAGGAATGCAAGTCAAGTCAAAAAAAATGGGGCAAAGAAAACCTGAGTTTTCCTAGCAACAACCAACTTGTTTTCATTTTGCTACTTAAAATTCACAGTCCAGCTTCCCGCCCCCTCCCCCCTTTCCAAACACATTAAGAAAAATGTTCTTAATTGCCAGTAACAGCAGTTTAGCAATGTGCAATGGCTTTTGCTTTGTTCTTGGGTTTTGTTCCAATGTTCATCCTAAAAATAGGTAATCCACACTGAAATTAAATGAAGAAAGGTCATTTTCTTTGTCCCACCCTTTTTTTAAAAAAAGAACTGGATATGAAAGGAGGGGGAGAGGGAAGGGAAGGGAAAGGCAGAGGAGAGGAGGAATGAGGGAAAGGGAGGGGAGGGAGAGGGAGAGGGAGAGGGAGAGGAGAGGGGAGAGGAGGGAGAGGAGAGGAGAGGAGAGGCGGAGGAGTGGTAGTGGGATAGGAAGAGGGAGGGAGAGGCAGAGGCAGAGGAGAAGAGAGGCAGGGGAGAGGAGAGGAGAGGCAGGGGAGGAGGAAGGAGGGACAGGAGAGGAGAGGAGAGGGGGGAGAGGAGAGGCGGAGGAGTGGTAGTGGGAGAGGAAGAGGGAGAGGAGAGGCAGAGGCAGAGGCAGAGGAGAAGAGAGGCAGGAGAGAGGAGAGGAGAGGCAGGGGAGGAGGAAGGAGGGAGAGGAGAGGGGGGAGAGGAGAGGCGGAGGAGTGGGAGTGGGAGAGGAAGAGGGAGAGGAGAGGCAGAGGCAGAGGAGAAGAGAGGCAGGGGAGAGGAGGGGAGAGGCATGGGAGGGGAGGGGAGAGGGAGAAGGGGAAGGAGGGAGAGGAGAGGAGAGGAGAGGAAGGGGAGAGGAGGGAGAGGAGAGGCAGAGGAGTGGGAGAGGAAGAGGGAGAGGAGAGGGAGAGGCAGAGGCAGAGGAGAAGAGAGGCAGGGGAGAGGAGGGGAGAGGCATGGGAGGGGAGGGGAGAGGGGAGAGGGGAGAGGGAGAAGGGGAAGGAGGGAGAGGAGAGGAGAGGAAGGGGAGAGGAGGGAGAGGAGAGGAGAGGCGGAGGAGTGGGAGTGGGAGAGGAAGAGGGAGAGGAGAGGGAGAGGCAGGGGAGAGGAGAGGCAGGGGAGGGGGAGGGGGAAGGAGGGAGAGGAGAGGAGAGGAAACGAGAGGAGAGGAGGGGGGAGAGGAGAGGCGGAGGAGTGGGAGTGGGAGAGGAAGAGACAGAGGAGAGGAAAGGCAGAGGCAGAGGCAGAGGCAGAGGAGAAGAGAAGAGAGGCAGGGGAAAGGAGGAGAGAGGCAGGGGAGGGGAGAGGGAGAAGGGGAAGGAGGGAGAGGAGAGGAGAGGAGAGGAGAGGAGAGGAGAGGAGAGGAGAGGAGAGGAGAGGAGAGGAGAGGAGAGGAGGGAAACCGTAACTAAGGCATCAATATATGTAGACCCTGCCTGGGATATACCATTGACACATTGCTGAGATGGCAGACATTGAGAAATGCTACCGATGGCTGCATAGGGCTTGTCTAAGCCCTGAGCATAGCAGCACAGTAACAGGCACTAAGCACCAGATCCATAGAAATGGGAGTCTATCGCACTAGATCCACTGATCCAAAGTGCAGACTATACAGAGAGATCTCAGAGACAGTCCAACACAAAACATCAGGGTGTAAGACGCAGGCAGGTGTCCGAAATGGTATAGGGCAGTGGTGGCGAACCTTTTTAGGCTCGCATGCCAAAAGGGGGGGGGGGCGCGCTCACGCGCGCTCGCATGCCCACACCCATTCCCTCCCCCCCACGCATGCGCACAACACCCCCCCATGCTGCCCCTTGCGCATGCGCACACACCCCCACCCCCGCGCAAAGGCTTACTGGAGCCTGGGACGACAAAACTGGCAAACCGGAAGTGCGAAAAAACGCACTTCCGGTTTGCCGGTAAGCTGTTTTTTGCACTCCGGATGGTTCAGGGAAGCTCCCTGAAGTTCCGGAATGCAAAAAACTACAAAACGGACAAACCGGAAGTGCGGAAAAGTGCACTTCCGGTTTGTCCGTTTTGTAGTTTTTTGCATTCCGGAGCTTCAGGGAGCTTCCCTGAACCCTCCGGAGTGCAAAAAACAGCTCACCGGCAAACCGGAAGTGCATTTTTTCGCACTTCCGGTTTGCCGGTGGGCAACCCTCACGTGCTGGCCGCTCTGGCTCCGCGTTTCACCTGTGGCACGCATGCCATAGGTTCGCCACCACGGGTATAGGGACTCCTGCTTGAGGGCGGGGGGCAGGGGTTGGACTAGATGACCTACAAGGTCCCTTACAACTCTAATAATCTGTCATCTGTAATCAAGTAGCCAATCAAGTAGACACAATCAAGCATTATGTACCAGAATATTGGCAGAGTGTACGGTCTTCCAATGGTGCATTCATCACCTCTGTAACCAAGTCCATCCACTTTGCTGCTGGTGATCACATTCTTCTCTTTCCTTCCATCTTTTCCAGTGGCAGAGCCCTCTCCAGAAAGCTAAGCCTTCACACAATGTATCCAAAATAGAATAATTTAAGCTTCATCATTTGCATCATTTGAGTGAGTACAAATTGATCTGTTTGATGATTCATACATTTGTTCTTCTGGCTGTCCATGTTATTCTCAGAGATCTTCTCCCAGTTCATCAAGACTCTTCCTACCCTCCTTCCTTATATATTTTGGACATCATGTTTCCCAAATAGGATAATTTGAGCCTGCTCATTTATCCCTCAAGGGGTAATTCTATGTTGATTTGTTATATGAGTCATTGGTTTACTTCCTTGGCTCTCCACAGCTCATTCAAGAGTCTTCTCCAACACCAAAATTCAAAAACGTCAATACTCCTCCTATTCAGCTTCTTCAAAGTCCAACCCAAAGCAATTTACAAAGCACCAGACACTTAAAACAGGGAAGCCTGGCATAGGAAAATTCGTTTTACAACTAGGCTAAGAATCAGTCAGAGACTAAAAGCACTTTGTCAGACTCGCAAGTATTGTTAAAAAGCAGGAACTTTTAGAGGGCCAGATTCCAATGATGGCCCTCTTTATAATAGGACTAAGAGTAACATTGAATAATTCTGATTGTCAGGGTTCCAAGGAATAAATCCATTGTAAGCCAGACTCTGAGGCAGTTGAATTCCTCAAAGATTACTTTTATTGGAAATATCATATTGGCACATTTATTTTTATTTTATTTATTTTATTTTAGTGTTCTTATATGCCGCCCTACTCCCTGGGGTGTTTGCTACTCTCGTCAGCTTGTTGTCATCTGCAAATTTGGTTAGTTCTTCTGCTATTCCCTCATCTAGGTCATTTATGAAGATATTAAAGAGTACTGGGCCTAGGACGGAACCTTATGGTACCCCACTGCTTACTTCTCTCCATGTGGACTTAGAGCCATTGAGGACTACTCGTTGGGTACGGTTGGTCAGCCAGTTGTTAATCCATCTGGTTGTGTAGCTGTCTATCCCGCTTTTTTCTAGCTTATGAAGAAGTAGGTTGTGGTCTACTTTGTCAAATGCTTTGCTAAAGTCCAGGTCAGAGGTGGGATCCTACCTCTGATTGCCGGTGCGGTTAATTGCTGACTTCGCGGCAGAGCCGAAGACTCTGCTCGAGCCTGCTCCCGTTCGCGGAGCGGGAGCCTTTCCCGGGCGGTTTCCCCGCCCGCATGGATGCCGCCAATGGCGTTCTTTTGCCCTCCGCGCATGGCCCCATGCGCAGAGGGCAAAAGAACGCTATTGGCGGCATCCATGCAGGCGCGGAAAGCGCCCGGGAAAGGCTCCCGCTCTGCAAACGGGAGCAGGCTCAAGCAGAGTCTTCGGCTCTGCCGCGAAGTCAGCAATTAACCACACCGGCAATCAGAGGTAGGATCTCACCTCTGGTCCAGGTATATTATGTCTACTGCATTTCGCTGATCTACTAATTTGGTCACAGTGTTGAAGAATGAAATGAGGTTGGTTTGGCATGACTTTTTCTTAACAAATCCATGTTGGCTGTTGGTTATTACTTGGTTTGTTCTAGATGATGGGAGATCTGCTTTTTAATTATTTTTTCCAGTATTTTCCCAGGTATTGGTATTAGGCTGATTGGTCTGTAGTTTCCTGGGTCTGTTGTTTTACCTTTTTTGTAGATGGGGGGTTTTTTGTTGCAGATTTTTGTTGCAGATTGTTGCAGATATACATGATAAACAGCACCTTGGATTGCACTCAGGAGTCAACTGGCAGGTGCAGCTCACAGAGCAGCGGTGATATACGGCATTCGACACCAAAAACTGGAGCCTCTGAGTGTTTTTTAAAGGCAATCCTGTGCAAAGCACATTACAGTAATCCAAATTTTATTTTACTTATTCAATTGTCAAATTTAGAAACCTCCCATCTCTCTCACAGAAGGGCTCTAGGGGATGTACAAACAAAATATTAAAAGATAAAAACTATATCAAGGCAAGGACAGTTAAAATAATAATATAATAATAACATTCCACATCAATAGTTAATTAAAAGATGGGGGTATTGTTGCAAAAGCCTCTCTGCCACCTGTTCTTCAAGCAGGAACCGAGAGTGGTCATGCCATCATGCTTCCAAGGAAGGAGAAATACAGGTAATTACCCAAAGCAAGGGCATCTGCAAGAAGGGGAAAGTATACAGAATACAGAATAATAGAGTTGGAAGAGACCTTAGAGATCTTCTAGTCCAACCCTCTTCTCAGGCTGAAGACCCTGTACCACAGGTGTCAAACTCGCCATGTCACTTTGCTGTCACGTGATGTTTTGCAATGTTTTCCCCAGGGGTGAAATGCTCCCAGTTCGCTTGTACCTGCCGGTTGCCGGAGAGCCAGTTGCGATGGCAGCGCGAGGCTCCGCCCACCCGCTTGGATGCCGCCATTTGAGTTCTTTTACTTCTTTTACCCTCTGCACATGTGCAAAGCGTTCTGTGCATGCACAGAGGGTAAAATAACTCAAATGGCGGTGTCCGGGCAGGTGGGCGGAGCCTCGCGCTGCCGTCACGACCGGCTCTCCGACGACCGACAGGCACAAGTGAACCGGGAGCATTTCACCCCTGGTTTTTCCCCTTCGTGAAGCTGGGGTGGGCATGGCCTGTGCGTTTGACAACCCAGTTTGACACCCCTGCATACCATTCCAGACAAAAGGCTGTCGGATCTCTTCTTTAAAACCTCCACTGTTGGAGCATTCACAACCTCTGGAGGCAAATAATTCCACTGGTTAATTGTTCTCACTGACAGGAAATTTCTCCTTAATTGCAGGTTACTTCTCTCCTTGATTTGTTTCCATCCATTGTTTCTTGTCTTGTTTTCAGGTGCTTTGGAAAATAGGTTGACCCTCTATGGATGAATAAAAAAACACCAAGATTTTAACTATGCATTACCATGAATGTTTTAGGAGTGTGGAAGTATAAAAACAAATAAAATAAAATAAATTAAATGAACAAATGGGAGGAAAACATGCTTGAGCCCAGGGGTGAAATCCAGCAGGTTCTGGAGAACCGGTTGCAAAAATTTTGAGTAGTTCAGAGAACCGGCAAGTACCACCTCTGGCTGGCCCCAGAGTGGGGTGGGAATGGAGATTTTGCAATATCCTTCCCCTGCCATGCCCACCAAGCCACACCCACCAAGCCACACCACACCCACCAAACTGGTAGTAAAAAAAATTGGATTTCACCACTGCTTGAGCCACGGTGTCGCAGTGGTTAGAATGCAGTAGTGGAGGCTACTTCTGCTGACTGCTGGCTGCCTGCAATTTGGCAGTTCGAATCTCACCAGGCTCAAGGTTGACTCTGCCTTCCATCCTTCCGAGGTGGGTAAAATGAGGACCCAAATTGTTGGGGGCAATATGCTGAACTCTGTAAACTGCTTAGAGAGGGCAGTAAAGCACTCTAAAGCTGTATATAAGTCTAAGTGCTTTTGCTATTGCTTTAAGTGTGGCTAAAATAACTCATTTCCTGAATTTGTGCAATACAGTGAAACCTAGATGGCTGGATCATGCAAACGATGCCAAGCTACTAAGTAATGTAATGATGATTAGCACTAATCAATCTTTACCTGTAGTGGGAATGTAGCAACTGAGCCTTTTAGCTGACCTGGTTAAGTATACAGGTAATCATTGACTTAACAACCACAATTGAACCCAAAATTTCTGTTGCTAAGTAAGACATTTGTTAAGTGAATTTTGCCCCATTTTACGACCTTTCTCCCCACCGTTGTTAAGTGAATCATTGCAGTTGCAGTGGTTTCTCCATTGACTTTACTTGTCAGAAGCTCGCCAAAGGGGATCACATGAGCTCAGGACCTTATGCAACTGTCATAAAGATGAGTCAATTGCCAAGCGACTGAATTTTGATCACATGACCATGGGGATGCTGCAATGGTCGTAAGTGTGAAAAACGGTCATACGTCATCTTTTTCAGTGCCACTGTAACTGTGAAAGGTCACAAAATGAACTATTGTACTTCGAGGACTCCCTGTATTGGGTGAACCAATCTTATGTTTAAGTGAATTTCAGTGGTCCATTTAAGCCAGGGGTCTGCAACCTGTGGCTCTGGAGCCACATGTGGCTCTTTCATCCCTCTGCTGTGGCTCCCTGTCGCTCAAAATATGCGTCACAACTGCCAAAGTGCGACACCTGCTGGCACGTGATTTATTAAGCTTTTTGGCCCATCTTTTTTTTTGGAGTTCAAAATATTTTTGTTGCATGCAGAAATAAAAATGTGTCTTCTCTGTAGCAGGTCATTGATTTCATAAATGCAACACACTATAGTTTTTTTATACGTAGTATATAGGTTAAAAAATGATATATACAGTGTTATCTTCATTTTAGATGTCAAAAGGGTTTTGTGGCTCCCGGTGTTTTCTTTTCTGTGGGAAACGGGTCCAAATGGCTCTTTGAGTGTTTAAGGTTGCTGACCCCTGATTTAAGCTAAGCAGGCAATTCTTTGGCAATGCCATTGTCTAAGTTTCTTTTGTTCTGAAGTAAGTGAAAGCTTGTCTCCATAAAGTAGTTTTCAAAATGTGGTCTAGGCTACAGTGCCATCTGCTGATTGTCAATCAAAACAAGACAGCCCATGTATTGGGACACTTTGCTTTTCTGTTTGGAAAAATTGATTTGATTAGGATCTGAATTTTCACACAATGGTTATGTCAACCCTGAAGTGAACCTGGCTGAGGCCATCTTGGAGGCTTCAGGGTTGCCCCAAAGCAGAAGAAGGGACGGGGAGTGCGGAAATAGCTAGATGGGGTTTTGTAGCCAAAACAAAAAGTTTTCCTGTGGGAACCAAGGACATTCTAACAGATGGCGGGCCAGAGGAGGAGCGAAGTAACCAGGCAACCGGCCAGCAACTGGATTGGACAGCATGACCAGTGACTTGGGGGAAAGAGGAAACTTTCATTTTTTAATTAGGTGAAACCCGCGGGAACTTTCAGAGTCGGCTTTCACCAGTTGTGCCAATATGATGTATCCAATAAATTGTTCTTTGAGGAATCTGCCTGCCCCAGAGTTCTGCCTTCTATGGGTGCATTATTTGGAACGCTGACAGGTTATGTGGGAAATTACAAAATGATAATGACATGATCCCAGGATAGTATAACTATCATAAATACATGCCAGCTGCCAAGCACCTTAATTTTGATCACATGGCCACGAAGACACTGCCACGGTCATACATGTGAAAAACAGTCACAAGTCACTTTTTTCAGTGCTGCTGTAACTTTGAACAGTCACTAAACAAATGGTTGTAATTTGAGGACTACCTGTGCTTTAAGATATTAACCATATGGGAAGCAGGCATGGAAGAATGTCGTTCAATTAGTTAAGATCTATTTTATTCTTCCATAGAAATCAGCCTTAGTTTTAATGACCGGTGTCTGGGTGATGGGGAAAATCAACAATGAGCAAAATGGTATTTTTAAAAAACCTGCACCAAACATACTTTTTTAAAAATTTGTTTAAAATGATACCTTTTTTCATTATTGTAAATTCCGTAACAACTTTCTCAGTGCTAGAAATAACTGTATCTATTGAATTTAGCCAACGTAGACAGTTGGGAATATCCTTGGCTGGCTTGGTTTGGATTTTGGGGTAAGATTAAAATAACATGACATCTTTATAAAGATGATGAAACAAATGGCATTTTTTTATTCAAAAAGTTTTATTAGTACAAAGTACAAACATTTTTCTCTTTTTCTCCCCCGCATCCCCCTCCCCCCCCCTCTCACCCCCCCACCCACCCACCCCCCGACTTCCCAGAAAAAGCACAGGGCATATTATTCATTAAAATAAATTTAAATTACAGTAAAAAAAAATTAATTTCCACATTTCTTTAAATCTTTAACTCCATGTTGTTCAAAACTTTTTAAGCATAATCTAAAAACCAAGCATATTATTAATCAAACATCATTTCAATATCTCAGGCTGCTAATTTATTCCACTAAATATCTTTCCTTTATATAATCTTTATATAATCTAGTATAATAATAAAAAGAAAGAAGAAAAAAGAAAAAAAAGAAGAAATCTTTCTTTCACCATTTCATTCAGTTATAACCATCAACATCATTTCCTCAATATTAAGTAAAAATTTTAGTAAATATTAAATAAATATTAAGTAAAACTTTCTTCTTCATTATACCCCATCAATATACATAAGGATTTAAAATATTCTAACAAAATATTACTTCTAATATTTCTAGATTCCTTTAAGAAACGAATGGCATTTTTAAAAACCAATCAGATGTGATCAAAATGCCTATGGGATTCCCAGCAGGAGTGCAGGTTTTTTTTCTACTAGGAAGGGGGGGGAGAATTTGGTTATACAGTGATCCCTCGCTATATCGCGGTTCACCTTTCACGGTCTCGCTGCTTCACGGATTTGCATCGTGCATTGTGTTCTGCATTCTGATTGGCTGATTGGTAAAACAGCTTGCCAAGAGCAGTGAAATACACGTGAAAACTTCCCTCTTGCTCCAGCCCAAGCCGTCATGGAGCTTAAATCCGATACCTGACTGCCTGGAGCCGTGCAAAGCGCCTGGGGCAATGGGAACACCCACCGTGATGAGTCGGAGCACCTGCTGCTAGCGAGGTTAACAGCTGCTCAGCGAATGCTGTCCGTCGTCTCCCGGATTGCCGGGGAGGGGAGGCGTGTTAGCGAGTCCTGCTTCATGCGCTGAGCGACTCAGCAGCTGGCATTGTAGCCTCTCTGTTTCCCGCAAGCCGCCTGAGAATCGGGAGCGATATGAGGCCAGCGCGTGCGCGCGCCTATGCCTCCCCGAATGCCGACTGCCAGCTGATCGAGTGGCGGGGAATAGGGAGGGATATGAAGCCAGCGCGTGCACGCGCCAAGCCGCTCCGAATGCCGACTGCCAGCTGATCGAATGGCGGCAGTCAGGCAAGCCACAGAAAACCCCCCTCAAGCGGGTGTAGCGCGAATTAGGCTAGTTTCTTGCCATAGCGCTGCTTACCAATGCGCTGCCATGAGCCCCTAGTGCCTTAGGCCAGGGAACGTGAAGTGCGGCTGCGCGTGGCAGGTGTAACGAGAGAGACCGGCTAATTTCTCGCCGTGGCACTACTTCACGGATTTCGCCTATCACGGGTTCTTTTTGGAACGTAACCCCCGCGAAAAACGAGGGATCACTGTATTTGTGTATTTTTTTCCTTTGAAATAAAACAGCATTCCTTTTTTTCCTTGTTGCTAGACTACTTGTCGAAAGCAGATGGGGGATGAATTGTCCATTCATATTTAATTAAAAACTGATGAACTGAATTCTGCGTAGTGTCGGTATAATATTCTGTTCTTCTGTTCTGTTTAGTTTATAAACAAGGGAGATTAAAATTTAAAATCTTGGGTGAGTGGGAAATGAGAGTTTGCTGTTCCAATGTGTAGAAAGTCAGCACCCACCCACCCTCCTAGAGAATGAAATATTTTGGGGAATATTAAAAAGGCAGGATAGAATATTTTCCCTAAAGGAGAAATGGGGGGAAATCTTAAGGGAAGCAGAAACCAGCCCCAGTCTCCCTGCCCCAAGCAGAAACTGAGGAGGCCAGATTTTAGAAATGCAGATTTAGTAATCCATTCAGAAAGACTGGGTCAGACAGAAACTCCAGATAAGCAACAAGCCAAAGGTTGACAAGATTAGCTCAGACGAACACCTAGGGTTTGCATTTCCCCTTTTGCCTATAGAGCCAGCCATGACATCTACATGACCCCATAGGAATCCAGAAGGTATAAAACCCACCCTCTCTCAACTCCATTTTGGTAGCTGTCCCAGAACTGCACGCTGTGTGTGTGTGTTGGCTCTGTTCACCAATAAATGGACCTTTTTTTCTTAAGCAGCCTCCATTTTATTCCTGGATTGGAACTGGAACTGGATTTTTCCTCCAACAACTGAATGCAATGTTTCTCAATCTCAGCCGCTTTTAAGATGGCTGGACCTCAACTCCCAGAATTCCCCCTAGGAATCCTGGCTGGGGAATTCTGGGAGTTTATAACCAAAGACATTTGAGCCTCCTTTTTCTTTTCATAAGGATTGACTATGGATACGGGCAAACCCTATTGACTGATCGATAATTTAATTTAATTGGCTTGCATATTACCTGTTGAGTTCTGGTACTGAAGAGGCTGGAGACCAGAGGTGGGTTCCTGCTGGAGCTGCCCGGTGCGCAGCTCCGGTAGGGAGCGGCGGATTGCGCAACCACTCCGAAGCCCTCTCTGCTGGTCCATCTCACGTGTTGCCATTTTTTTCCGGTGATTTTTGGCCGACTTTGCTTCTGCGCATGCGCGGAAGCAAAATCTCACCAAAACCTCTCACGTGCGCCCGTCTCCTTGTGAGATTTTGGCGAGATTTTGCTTCTGCGCATGCGCAGAAGCAAAATCTCGTGAGGGGGCACACATGTATAGTGAGCGCACATGCGCTCGAAGCGAGCGAGCATGTGCCTGAAGTGTGGAGATGCGCGCACAGCGCACTGGCACCACGAAGACAGCAACCCGCCGCTGCTGGAGACAGTATTGTGACTAACAGCTCTTTATTCAATGTAGTAGTGACCAGCAAAGGAACCAGCCCAGCAAGGCTCTCTTTAAATAGAGAGTTACCGGCAGGCTTAACCAATCAGCGGCTCTCATTTTCCTGGTTTGCAAAGCGGACCTTGGTGGAAACATCTTAACTCAGTGTAACTCTTAATACATAACATTACCGATTCCAAAAAGCTCTGCACATGACCATTAAGATTTGAAATACTTGAGAGGGTTCTAATTTAGAGTTCTGGGGGGAAAACCCCTTTCAACCACCCGAATTGTTTATGAATCTGGAAGCTACTGGATTTCTGTGCCTCTCCAAATGCGATGATCCACACAACCATCAGATTAGCTGCCTCTTTAGAGAAAGAATATTCATTTCCTTCGTTCATGTCCATGTTCATATTCATACCTGCTATCTTGTGCATGTTTGACAAATAAATAAATAAATAAATAAGAAAGAAAGAAAGAAAGAAAGAAAGAAAGAAAGAAAGAAAGAAAGAAAGAAAGAAAGAAAGACAAGACAAGACAAGACAAGACAAGACAAGACAAGACAAGACAAGACAAGACCAGACCAGTAAATCCTTAACTTTTTGTCTGCACTCTACTGCCCCTTGTAGTAAGGAGGTCAGAAGTGCTGTAGAGTCAATACGATTAGATTTCAAACTTCAGCATACTGGACTTGCTGCGTTCAACTCCCATCTACCATATTCTGAGCAAACTTTGGAAGATCAAGGAAAAATAATGTTGCACATTGGAAATTTGCTATGGGGTCACTAGTCACTTTGTAACTGATATCAGCTCTGTTCCATTAATTTGTTTATTTGTGTATTTATTTATTTATTTTTAAAAAAGCAATTTCCTCAGGAAGACACCACCTTCCCAGAGTTATTCACCCCTTGCCTTGATGTTTTCTTTCCTTCTAATTAGATAAACCTTTGCGAGAATGAGATTGCAGCTGTTCATTTCTCAGCTAGCACACACAGCCGACGTGTTCCATCAACAAGCGAGGATGGCTATGTGCTGCTTGATGGCGCCATCCTGTCACTGCCATCAATCTTAATCTCGCCTTCTAATTTAGAGAGGGTTGCACACGGACAAGAAATGAAACAGTGTTTTCCTGTCAGTCCAGATTTTGTCAGCTAGGCCTTAAACACTCCAGCGAAGGAAGACAAATGAGCAACATTTGGATGTGTGGTGTGGAAAGTTGCGTAGTACAATTTGACGAAGTTGGAGCAAGGGTTACCAGACCACAAATAGAATCAGAATTAATAAAAATAAAGGTTGATTGATAATAAAAAGGGAAAAATGAATATTGATAGAATCAGATGACAAAATTATAGAGGAGGCAGCATTAATTAATTGGTATGTACCAAAACAATGGAATACTTGTTTAGAAATGATTTATAAATGATGAATTAACATAAGAATGTATAATTTTGTACAACTATGGATATTGATATGATGTAAGGTACATGTATTTATATTTATATGTGTGTGATGGTGGAGAAAAAAATAAAAAAATCTTTAAAAAAATAGAATCAGAATCAGAAGACAGCTAGAAGGGACCTTGGAGGTCTTCCAGTCCAACCCCCTGCTGAAGCAGGAAATCCTATGACTGTCCAATCTCTTTTTAAAGATCACCAATGATGAAGCTGTTGTGGCCCGCCAGAACAGACTCGGACGATGAGGAGGTTGGGGAAGAACTTGGGCCAGTTCTGGAACCTGGGGAAGGCTCTGATGGATGCTCAGCGTCGGCCACAGAGATAGAGCCAGGGCCGTCTGGCATTTCCCAGGCAGAGAGGCAGCTTCCTTTGGAGTCAGAGATGAGTGAGGAGGAGGAACAGCTGGGGCCTGTTCCAGATGCACGTATGTGCAGAGCAGATAGGAGAGGTGAATAACGGAGGACAATGAGCCGGCTCAGGAAGCAAAACAAACATGGACACTGACTGGCCCCTCCCTGGCTGGGGAATAAATAGGAGGAAAGAGGAGGAGCTTGGTTGTCACAGACAACCATTCGCATTTCTGGAAAGTTTGCTCCTTGTGTGTTTTGTGCGACAAAGACTGCCTTGTCAGAACTGAGGTTTGTCTATTTCTCTGTTTGAACTGCCTTAATTTGCAGCCTCCCAGCTGGGAGCTCACAGCCTTGCATTTATCATAATGAGCTGATAAGGATTATTGTTTCAGTTAACTTCTTGCAAGACTCTTGCCTGGACTTTCTGTTGATGAATGCGGTTAATTCCCGATGTGTAAATAAAGAGGGTGGGTTTTTTTCTTTACGGGGAGTCTGTTTCTTGCTTCTGCAAAGGCTGGGTCAGAACAGAAGCACCCACAACTTCTGGTGGCAAGCTGTTCCACTGGTGAATTGTCCTCACTATTAGGAAGTTTCTCCCTAATTCCAGGTTGCTTCTCTCCTTGATTAGTTTCCACCCATTATTTCTTGTCCTGCCCTCTAGTGCTTTGCAAAATAAATTGGCCTTTGATTGAATAGGTACTTAAGACTGGTCACTTAGCAAGCTTACCGTATTTTTCAGAGTATAAGACACACCGGAGTATAAGACGCACCTAGATTTTAGAGGAGGAAAACAAGGAAAAAAGTATTCTGAACCAAATGGTGTAGTAATATATTATTTAATAAAATACCAGTGTAGCAGAATACTTTTTACAACTATGTATACATTTTACAACCATGTGCACTTTTTACAAACTTCAAACTTGACAGCTTTAAGACTTGTGGACTTCAACTCCCAGAATTCCTCCTCCAGTCATGCTAGCTCAGGAATGGGAGTGGAAGTCCACAAGTCTTAAACTTGCCAAGTTTGAAGACCCTTGCACCTGTAACTCCCCTTGGAAGTTTAATCTCTCTCTCTCTCTCTCTCTCTCTCTCTCTCTCTCTCTCTCTCTCTCTCTCTCTCTCTCTCTCTCTCTCTCTCTCTCTCTCTCTCTCTCTCTCTCTCCATTTTTGCACCCCGTTTTCCGCAAAAATGGACCCATTTTTCACCCATGTTTGCGAAAAACGGGGCATGCAGACGGTTTGGGAAGCCTGCAGAGCGCTCCTAGGGGGTGGGGGCAGACAAAAACGCCCCCATTTTTGCAAAAAATGGCCCGTGTTTTTCCCCATTTTTATGCAAAAATGGGGGTGTTTTTGCCTTCCCCCAGCCCCCAGGAGCACTCTGCAGGCCTCCCAAACCCTCTGAGCACCCCATTTTTGCTAAGAACAGGCCCATTTTTCGCAAAAATGGGATGCAAGGGCAGGGCTTCGGGAGGCCAAAAATGGCTGTATTCGGTGTATAAGATGCACCGACATTTCCACTCTCCTTTTGGGGGCAAAAAGGTGCGTCTTATACTCCGCAAAATACGGTAGTTATGAGAGAGCTACTATCTGTCATAACTATCTGTCTAGCTATCCCAAAAGCTGCAAGACTGGATTTCAAACCACTGATTTCTGCCCCACCCAAGGTCACATGTTTATTGCAATGATCATTTATAACAAAAAGGGAACCTGGACAATGAAAAAAACAAAAATTTGAATAGAAATTGAGGGCTGCAAGACTGGAAATCTTAGGGACCTGATTTGCTGGCTGCTTTAGGAGGTCTGCTCCACTCTAGAAAAGTGAAACCAAGTATAGGAAGTTAGCACCCACTCCTCTCCTAGAAAAATGAAATATCTTAGGAAATATTAAAAGGCAGAATATATTATATGGAATATCCCTAGAGAAATTGAGAAACATGCTGTTAGAAAGGAAACAGACTCACTCTTAGTCCCCTCCCCCTTTCGTTAATAGCCAGCAGCAGCCTTCTACATAACAAAGATTTATCTCCTTCAGTCATAGCCATATTAGGAATTGCCCAAGGCCCTTTCATTCAGCCAAGCCTGGGACAGACAAAAGCCTATAGAGTTGCCACTGCATGGCCTCCTGGGAGCCTGACCACCAATCAGTGCATTACATACACAGGAACAGGAAACTAAGAGGTGGAGCCCAACAGAGGTTATAAAACCAAGGGACTCAGCATCTTTCCTCCCTTTTCTCTTCACCCACATCTGGAAGCATGTGATCCACCTTTTCTGTTCAGGAGCTCATGCCATGTGCTCCTGTCCACCATTAAACCTTCTTTCCAAGCAACTTCCATGAATCCAGTGTTCTTTTTCCCCACTTGGAACTGAACCCAGAAGGATATTCCTTACAACATAAGAAAAAACTAAATTTGCTTACAAATGGCTTTGCAATTAACAAATTAGAAATACTGTACTCTATTTGCCTCAGGAAAAAAAAACACATCAAAAAATAAGTTGAGTAGGGATGAAATATTGTTTGAGAAGCTTGACTGGTGAAAAGAAGGAGAAATAGCATCAAGGATGAATGGCTGCTGAATCAAAGTGAACGGAACAGACTTGATGAATATGGAAGAAATATGTTGAAGTTGTTACTTAATTTTATTTTTACTGTTTTTGCTACCAAGAGTCACTTGTTGAGATGGGCAGCTGTATAAATTGATTCCCCAGGCCCCAAAATCTCAATGTTGATTCTTTGTATTTATAACATGTGTACTTTATTGCTGTATTTTCTTTTATCTACTTTACCCTGGAATTGGATGCTGTATTTTATTTTTGTTTTATATTTTTGATATGGTCATAAGACCAATCAATTAATAAACTACCGTATTTTTCAGAGTATAAGACGCACTTTTCCCCCCCCCTAAAAGAGGGTGAAAATCTGGGTGCGTCTTATACACCGAATGTAGCCCCGCCCAGCCTCTGAAATGGAGCTTTGCAAGCCTGAAAACAACCTCTCAAACCGAGCTTTGCAAGGCTGAAAAAGCAGCCTTTCAAACGGAGCTTTGCAAGGCTAATATACCTGTTCCAGGCTGTTTGCTAAGGATGCTAGCCAGATGGATGCTGGTAGGCAGAATTTTTTTTTCTTATTTTCCCCCCAAAAAACTAAGGTGCGTCTTATACTCCGAAAAATACAGTATATCTATTAAAGAATAACAATACTTTTTTAAAAGTGATGGGGATTCCATCCCACAGGTGCAGCCACCAACTGGACTCTCTGGAAGTTGTGGGTAGTCCAACAGGAAGAGACTGGACAACCCATTTGACCAGGATAGTATAAGGCTCCTGCCTTGAGTAGGGGGTTGGATTATAAGACTTCCAAGATCTCTTCCAGTCCTGAGATGTTTATGTTCTAGGGTGGAAATAGAGAATATATTTGTAGGATAGGGTGCTCCATCACTGGAGGTTTTAAAGAAGAAACTGGATGGCCATTTGTCTGGAATGGTACAGGGTCTCCTGCTTTGGCAGAGGGTTGGACTAGGAGACCTCCAAGGTCCCTTCCAATCCAATTATTCTGTGTTCTATGGCATTGTTTGTTTGTTTTTATCCTCCTCAATGCCCCTGTTGACTTGATAAAGCATTTTGTGTGAGGATAGCTAGAGTCCCTGGCATCCTTTAACAAGATGTATGGAGCAGCGGGTTGATATTCCATGTTTGATATACCAATATTTTGTTTGTTTGTTTGTTTTAAATTGGACAGCACAATTGGGTGGGAATGTATGGTTCCTTTCTCTCATCACATGTTCAGGAGATAGCTCAAGGGGAAATAAAAGAAGAAATGTTTTTTTTCCACGATCAAAATGAGCGCTCTAATCTTTCTATGATTGCTTCTTCCCTCACAGAAATATTGCTCCTCACAGGGTATTTATTGCCTGGTGCTTTCCAAAGTATTGACTTTATGTAACAGCTTGGTATACATCAAACCCTTTATAGATTTAATAAACTCTTTTTGGTCAGTCCTCTGTTGTAAACACAATGAGATTTATTGTTGCCGTAGGGTAAAGCTCTCTCTCTCTCTCTCTCTCTCTCTCTCTCTCTCTCTCTCTCTCTCTCTCTCTCTCTCTCTCTCTCTCTCTCTCTCTCTCTCTCTCTCTCTCTCTTCTGTCTCTCTCTCTCTTTCTGTCTCTCTCTCTGTCTCTCTCTCGTGTTCTCTTTTCTAATAGGAAAATATCCAGAAGTCACCATTTATCATCAGACTAGGGGAGAGGAGGAGAAACTAGGAAATGAGGCAGGATTTCCCACTATATCAGTGGTGCTGATAGAGTGAACTACATGCATGAGATGATGCGTGTAGTTCAAAAGGTGGGCTATGTCACTGATGAAGAATCATGCAGCCATTGACATTTATGAAAAGGCATCCCATTAAAAAAATTCCTTTACTCCTGCAATGCATTTCAAAACCAAGCTAGAGGCATTGGAATGGTTGAGGGAGCTAGATATGTCTAGCCTAAGAATGAGAAGGATGGTAATAGCACTTATATACTGCTCCATGCTGCTCTACAGCACTCACTGGGTGATTTATAATGTATTTGCACATTGTCCCCAACAATTTGCAGAGGAGGAGGAGGAGGAGGAGGAGGAGGAGGAGGAGGAGGAGGAGGAGGAGGAGGAGGAGGAGGGGGGGGGAGAGGGAGAGGGAGAGGGAGAGGGAGAGGAAGAAGAAGAAGAAGAAGAAGAAGAAGAAGAAGAAGAAGAAGAAGAAGAAGAAGAAGAAGAAGAAGAAGAAGAAGAAGAAGAAGAGGAGGAGGAGGAGGAGGAGGAGGAGGAGGAGGAGGAGGAGGAGGAGGAGGAGAAGGAGAAGGAGAAGGAGAAGGAGAAGGAGAAGGAGAAGGAGAAGGAGAAGAAGAAGAAGAAGAAGAAGAAGAAGAAGAAGAAGAAGAAGAAGAAGAAGAAGAAGAAGAAGAAGAAGAAGAAGAAGAAGAAGAAGAAGAAGAAGAAGAAGAAGAAGAAGGGGAGGAGGAGGAGAAGGAGAAGGAGGAGGAGGAGAAGGAGAAGGAGAAGGAGGAGAAGGAGAAGGAGAAGGAGAAGGAGAAGGAGAAGGAGAAGGAGAAGGAGAATGGAATATCTAATGTGTTGTGGCATGCTCAGCTGGGGTGTTACCCAAGCACAGATTTCTCCATCACACAAATGTGCACGCAACGTACATACCCATAAATATGCATATATACCTGGCAGTCAGGAAGCTCTCTAAGTTTGTCACAATCTGCAAACAAGAGCTGTAAGACTCAGAAAGATTTTGCTGGGTGAATTTTATAACGGAACGCTGAATGAAGAGTAACCCATGCTTTAGGAAAAGACTGCTTTATTATCTTCCCGTGGGATGCTTCTGCAATACAAAATTAAATTTGGTCAATGAGGTCTCTGGGGAAATTTGAAAAGAGGGGCGGGTTGGAGAGAAAAAATTTATTGCAGTTTTCTGCAAAGAGGTGGGGGTGGGGTTTCCCCCGTGAGGCTTATTAAGTCAGAAAGGTTAGGCAAGAGTTGTGTGGGAACAAGTCCGGAATTAAACAACATAGAGTGATCCTGTGTGAGGTGACCTTCCAACAGCTCTGTGTCCTGCAAAAAGTGGCAAACCAATGTAACAGTTCTACTTTGGTGAATAAAAACATTTTCCCCTTTGGCAAAAGTTTGTTCTATTCAGTTTCCTGATCAAAATGTTTTGATTTAGATCAGGTTATTTTCAAACCTGAGTACCTCAAGATGTGTGGACTTCAATTCCCAGAATTCCCTAGCCATCATGCTGGCTGGGCAATTCTGGGAGTTGAAGTCCAGGCATTCTAAAGTTGCTGAGGTTGAAAAACACTGATTGAAATTCTTGCACTGGGGAGGAGTTGGATTCGAACCTTAAATGGATCCTTCCAACTCTGAATCCATGATTTATTTTAACTATTTATAGGTTAGGTTTATAACCTGCTTTTTTGTCCAGAAGCTCAAGGCAAGCACATCATTCTCCAGTTTTCCCCCAGTAATAGTTTTACTGGGGAACAGCCTTGGTGGCGCAGTGGTTAGAGGGCAGTACTGCAGGCTACTTCTGCTGACTGCCTGCTGGCTGTAATTTGGCAGTTCGAATCTCACCAGGCTCAAGGTTGACAGCCTTCCATCCTTCCGAGGTCGGTAAAATGAGGACCCAGATTGTTGCAGCATTTGCAGCTCTGGCTTTGTGGAGTGCTCATTTCTCTTCTGCTATGGTTGTTCTTCTGTCCTCAGATGTCTGGCAGCTTGGTGGATCAGTATACGCCATGTCGATCAATCTTGTGGCAGGGTTTCCCAGGAGGTGGTGTCGATATTCCTGGTCTTGAAGGAGGCTTTCATCGTGTCTTTGTATCACTTCCTTTGTCCCCAGTGCGATTGCTTTCCTTGAGACAGCTCACTATGGAGGAACTGTTTAGGGATGCGATGGTCTGGCATCCTTGCAACATGGCCTGTCCAGCGTGTCTGGGCTTTCATCAGCAGGGTGTGAACTGATGGCAGGCCTGCTCTGGAGAGGACTTCTGTGTCTGACACCTTGTCCTGCCACCAGTTCCTCACAATTCTATGGAAGCAGGTCATGTGGAAGTGATTCAGTTGCCTAGCGTGCCTCCTGTATACAGTCCAAGTCTCACTGGCATACACCAGGGTAATTAGCACTACTGCTCAGTAGACTTTGAGCTTTGTAGCAAGGCTTCACCAAATTAAATATCACATAAGGCACGTCCACACTCACACACTACACTTGCACAAAGATCACCTTCCTTATAAATATTTCTAGTCTCTCTACCTCTATTTGTAGCTACTTTCAAGAGCTGTTTCTATACTCTCAAAGTGCCTCTTCAAACAGGCTGTGTGGATTTCATTCTGATTCATTCTTGCACACCCCTGGCTCGGATTGGGACCCCAAACTCTTTTGACAATGCCCTCCAGTCAAACTCAACTCTTAGCAACCAAACTGACACAATATGGCTTTGTCATCAAGCCTGGGGCCCTGATAGCATGCATGAACCCCTTTCATGATTGATTTGAGTATTTATGAGGGTTCCAGGCTACTCTTTAGTGCATGTTTTTTAGGCCGGGCGCATGCGCAAAAGGCTTGCATGAGAGTAAAGCACATGCGCGGGTGGCTGTGCGCATGTGCGCGTGCTCACATTTGCAAACCAGTAGGGAAGGTAAGTGAAAAACATCCATGGTCTTGCCATTTCTGTTTTGGACGCCTGCGAGGTCGCCAGCCATTGTCTTCTAGTTGGTAGACAGTCTTAGCCATAGTGGAAGGTGCTGCTCTCTGGACATGTCCATACCAGCAGAGTCGGCCTTCTCTCATAGAGAAGATGAGAGGCACCAATTATAGGTGCCACACCAAAATGTTGTCTAATGGTGTCATTTGTGATTTGGTCAAGAAGGGAGATGCCCGATATCCAACGGAGCATTCTCATTTCCATGGCATGGAGAGAGCTTTCGGTTCCTGTTGTTGCTGCCCAGAATTCAGTGCCATACAGTGCAACAGGGCGGATGGTTGTCTTGTAAAACTTAGATGGATTGGCATTCGTCTGTCACATAACACACTGGTGAGTTCTTGCCAACGCATCTAGGAAGAGAAGCAACTCCCCATTCATAAAACAGAGAGGCTGTGTAGCTGGGAAAACGTGGAGAAGAAACAGTACCTAGATTTAAACAATTGCTTTCCAACAACTGTCAGGCTGGAAAGAATAAACAGAGAAGCCAGCTACAGCCCTGGCAGCGTGGGGTTGCCCCATCCATATGGATGATGTTGGTATTTAACAGATGTAAAATACAGCTAGAGTTGAAGGATCACTAATTCTCAGGCTTGCCTTCCGATGTTTCCTAAGTGGAAATGTAAAGCCGGGAGACAGGTTCTACCCAGAAGAAATACTGATATAAAAATTTTGAAAGAAACACTTTCTCCAAACTTGAGGAAGTTTGCCAAGAGCATTTCTTGCATCTGTCAAATGATTTAAAGGATCCTGCTGAGAATTTGGGGAGGAAAGTTTCAAGATGTTCAAGCACACATTTCTGTTTTTAACTATTTATGCTGGCAGATTTATCTCCTTGGTGCCTCCGACCCATTTATCTCGAACAAATTACATCTAGGTGCTTAAGGAAAAGCTGTGCCGAGGAAGAAAATGTTATTTTATAAATATCATAACCTGTCTGGAAATGTAGTAGACATTGGCATCACGGCGTGGCAACTAGATTTGGTTTATGATGACTCACATCAGGGCTGGGTTCCTACTGGTGCAGTCCACTCTGTCATTCCGGTAGCGGCCTGCCAATTGCGCAATTTGTGTGCGATGGCTCCAGTACCATCTTCGACGGTCCGTCATGCGGCACCATCTTTTTTTCTGAATTTTTGGCCTGTTGGGCAGACATGTGTGGGCAACATTGTCGCAGCATTTGCAGCTCTGGCTTTGTGGAGTGCTCGTTTCTCTTCTGCTATGCCTGTTCTTCTGTCCTCAGATATTTGGCAGCCTTGGTGGATCAGCATGCGCCATGTTGATCAATCTTGTGCCAGGGTTTCCCAGGAGGTGGTGTCGATATCCAGGGACTTGAAGGAGGCTTTCAATGTGTCTTTGTATCGCTTCCTTTTTTCCCCGTGCGATCGCTTTCCTTGAGACAGCTCACCATAGAGGAGCTGTTTGGAGATGCGGTAGTCTGGCATCCTTGCAACATGGCCTGCCCAGCGTGTCTGGGCTTTCATCAGCAGGGTGGGAATTGATGGCAGGCCTGCTCTGGAGAGGACTTCTGTGTCTGGCACCTTATCCTGCCACCGGGTCCTCAGAATTCCACGGAGGCAGGTCATATGGAAATGGTTCAATTATCTAGCATGCCTCCTGTATACAGTCCAAGTCTCAGCTATATCTCAGCTAATATAAATGCAATCAAAGCAATTATAATAATCATTTTTTTAAATCCTGCCTGGAGTATCATGAATGACAAGCATCCCTGCTTTCCTCCAACCTTTCTGAGAAGATTCAGTCTTCTGTCCAAGGAAAAGAATATTCTCTACTTTACAAATTATAGGCAGAAAAATCCTAGTTGGATGAACTCCAGTGAGGTCTGATCCATCCTTAAGGAGGTCAAATCCATGTCATTAATAAGAGGAATATTGCATCCATCAACCATTTTTATCAAGGGCACTACTATTCCTTAGCCATTAACAGCACCATGAGTCTGTCTATGGAGATTATCAATCATCCGGGTCATGGATGGCCCAAAGCTTCTTTGGTTCTGCAAATTCCTTTCAAAGAAAAAAAAACAAGAAAGTCCAGTTGCCTTTTGGGAAAAAAAGGATCTTTGGAACATCACCCTGAATCCTAATTATCTCACTCAATCAATCAGAATAGAGTTGGAAGAGACCTTGGAGGTCTTCTAGTCCAACCTCCTACTCAAGCAGGAGACCCTATACAATTTGAGACAAGTGGCTGTCCAGTCTCTTCTTAAAAACCTCCAGTGATGAAGCACCCACAACTTCTGAAGGCAAGCCGTTCCACTGGTTCCATCTCCATAAAGCGATACACCAGTTGACTTAATTTAGGACATGTTTTCTACACCTCCCTGGGTGACTCGTCATACTGAAGCTGCAGCCTTTTCTTGGTTGGAGGTCTTTTCCATTACAACTTCTTATCCAGGAATTTTAGAAAGGGCTTATGAACAATTTATATTTAGAACAAATAGCAACCAAGGATTGAATTAAGGGACTGCCAGACTCTTCCGGCAATTTAAAGACTTCTGTTGATCACAGAAAGGTGTTGAAACAATGGTTCCTTTCCTGAGGATTTATATAATCCCAAAGCCAGATTTGTTTATGTGTCTTCTACTGTTCTTACTGCTCATCATTGCCTCAGAAGGTTGCTTCATATCTGCTATTGGGACCATGTCACAAATGAGGAAGTTATACAAAGAAGTAATTCTGGAAATCTCTCTGAAATAGTGACAGAACAAAGAATATGCTTTGCTGGACAGGTGCTCCACGAGTGAGCAATGTCCAACAAAGATCACAATCAATTGGATACCACCAGATGGTCTGAGAAAAAGAGGAAGGCCAAAGATCAGCGCCAAACATTTCAGAAAGATCTGAAAAACAACAACCTTAAATGGAAGGATGCGAAGACTGTAGCTTCAGGCTGAAAAATGTGGAGTACATTTGTAGCCCAATGTGCTTATTAGAGGACATGATAATAATAACACTGTTCTTACACTATTCTTACTCCACAGCAGAGGTGGGTTCCTCCCAGTTCAGACCAGTTTGCCGGAACCGGTAGCAACCCGCTGGTGACATCACGATGATGTCACGGAACCGGTTTGGTCGGTGCCAGTCCATGGACGACGTCATCTTTTTTTAAAATTTTATTTATTTATTTATTTATTTATTTTATTTTATTTTATTTTATTTTATTTTATTTTATTTTATTTTATTTTATTTTATTTTATTTTATTTTATTTTATTTTATTTTATTTTATTTTATTTATTGAATTTTTTCCCGGGTTTTTTTCTTCTGCGCATGCGTCACCATCTTGTTTTGGCTTTTTTTAAATTTATTTTTTATTTTTTCAACACTGTGCATGTGCACGCGTGCTTTGTGTGTGTGCGGCCACGTGGCCACGTGGCACAGGAGGAAGCGAACCAGCAGCAAGGTAAGTTAGAATCCACCCCTGCTCCACAGTAACTTTTCACAAAGTCCTCAGTCAAGATGGGACAAAATATTTCATCTTTTCTGATACATCTACGCACCTATGGAAAGGATAGATGGACAAATAAACTGATTTATTTATTTGAACCCACACACCCACTTCAAAGTCTGTTTCTGTTGCTCCCCTCTGGGAGAAGGTTTCCAAGTATCTATAGCAGGACTGCTAGATTCTGTAACAGTTTTGTTCCTTATGCCATCCGTCCTGTAAACTCACAGGATTCTTTTTTTCCCCGCCATGTATATGTACCGTATTTTTCGGAGTATAAGACGCACCTTTTACCCCAAAAAAGAGGGTGAAAACTTGCGTGCATCTTATACACCGAATGTAGCCCCACCCACCCAGCCACCCCCACCCTTTGGCCTTTGTCTTCCAGCAATTTACTTGCTTGTAGCAAAGAGGGAAGAGCCTGTAAAGCCAAGCAAGTCATTAGCAGCTTCCCGACCTACAGCTGATTTGCCACATGCTAAAATGAAACTGAAACTAGCAGCAAAGAGGCAAATAGCTGGGAGAGATACGCAGATTTTTATTTTCTGCTGAACTGCATGCAAAGGGGTAAGTGAATAACTATAAATGTCTGTAGAATGTTCAAATTATTAGACTTATTTTTTAAAGACTGCTTTATTATTGTTCCAAAGGTCTCCAACCTTGGCAATTTTAAGACTTGTGGACTTCAACTCCCAGAATTCCACAGCCAGCTTTGCTAAGAAGCTAGACAACTTAACAAAATAAAGAAGCTTTTTAAAATAAATGCTTGCTCTGAAGAGGTCCAATGCTATTGTATCTTCTTTTAAATAATAGAGAATAATGTGTACTTCCAGAAATTGAAATTCATTTTAACAGCTCTGTACAAGTATAGTCTGAAATGTAACAATGTCCTGTTTAGTATTAGAGTTAAATCCTGACTTACTTTGGAGTAGATCTATTTAAATAATTGGGAGGAGTTAGTGTGACTACATTTAAGAAAACTTTCTGGCGTAATGTACATTTCTCCAATTCTTTGCTATTTTTATGGGTCAGGCACACATGCACAGAAATACACAGCAAACAGTGTATATCATCTGTGCTGTTTGCTGTTTGCTGTTTGCTGTTTGGCAAATTGCTTGGAGGCAGAGGCCTTTTTTCCTTGTTTTCTCCCCCAAAACTAAGGTGTGTCTTATACTCCGAAAAATACGGTATACATTTGAACTAAACTGTGATGTTTCTTTGTGTAATATATGTTTGTGTATGTGGGTATATTCATAATGGTTATCTTTTGAGAGCTGAATTCAATGAAATTTCATTTTAATGTATGCTGATTAGTACATTTAAAGTGACAATAAAGTTTCTATTCTGTTCTGTTCTATTCTATTCTTAGAATTTTGAACAATGTTATTGTCACTTTGAATGTACACTAATCAGCATTCATTAAAATAACATTTTGTTGCATACAGCTCTCAAAGGGTCTCCACCTCCAATATACACTACATAAACATGACAAAATAAATAAATACAAAATTATGCATATTTCCACTTATATTATATGGCACAGAGAAACAACACAGTTTAGTTCAGATGTATACATGTACATGGCGAGAAAAACGAATCTTGCAAGTTTACCAGACAGATGGCATAGGGAACAAAGCTGTTACAGAATCTGGTAGTCCTGCTAGGAATAGTTTGAAACCTCCTCCCAGAGGGAAGCAACAGAAACAGACCGTAAAGTGGGTGTGCGGGGTCTCTAACAATGGTTCAAGTTCTAAGCACATAATGCTTACAAGCAGTATCTTGAATGACAGGAAGTGAGCTTCCTATAATCTTCTCGGCTGTCCTTACCACTCTCTGTATGGACTTTCTATTTGAGTGGACTATCCTATCCTATCCTATTTTGATTTTTCTCAGTCAGGGCCATCCTCAAGGGTAATTTTAAAAAATCAGGTTGGTGACTAGCAGGGGTGGCCTTCAAAAATTTTAGCAAGGGGTTCTCTGCCCGGTTGATGGGTGGGCTGTGATCTAGTCAGCCTCCTGCACCACAGCGGAGGGGGCATTTTTGCCCTCCCCGGGCTCCAGTGGCTTTCCTCCAGTGGCCTCCCCAGGCTCTGGAGGCCCTCTGGAGGCCAGAAACAGGCCCGTTTCCGGCTTCCCAAACTTCAGGTAGGCCTGTTTTTCACCCTCCTGAGCCTCCAGATGCACCCTGCACTTACCTGCATCCAAAACGGGCCGCGTGGGAACTCCTGGGAGAAGCGGAGTGGGGTGAGCGGGGCCAGCCAGGAGTGGGATTTGGGGGTTCTCCAAACTGCACAGAATCTTAGCTAGAGGTTCTCCCGAACCCCTGCGAACCCCCAACAGCCCACCCCTGGTGACTATGACCATGTGATCACAGCCCCACTCTTATTTTTATATCCATTGATACATGTAAGAAAAAGTTGGTGTGGAAATCTCTGTCCCCATGTACACAGATAGTCCTTGACTTACAACCATTCATTTAGCGACCATTCAAAGTTACAATGGCCCTGAAAAAGTGCCCACTGACTGTTTTTCACCCTTAAGACTGTTGCAGCATCCCCATGGTCACGTGATCAAAATTTGGGGCCTAGGCAACTGGTTCATATTTATGACAGTGGTGGTGTCCTGGGGTCACTGCGACTTTCTGACAAGCAATGGGGAAACCAAATTCACTTAACAACCGTGTTACTAATTTAACAGCTGCAGTGGTTCACTTAACAACTGTAGCAAGAAAGATAGTAAATATGGGGCCAAATTCACTTAACAACTGTCTCACTTAGCAATGGAAATTTTAGGCTCAATTGTGGTTGTACGTCGAGGGCTATCTATATAATTTTCCTGCTATTCCTGTCTCTACGTGTGATTTTGCTTAAGAGATTCTTGCAAATAATTTCAATCCCAAACGTTTCTTTTTGAATGTGTTCTTTTTTGAACCAGAGACCATGCTCTAAAATTCAGAGTAAAACAAAATCATAACGGTGTTTTCCTCTGGGACTGAGCTGTGAAGGATAAAGCTAGGAGCTAAAAAAAATAATGAGATGAATTTGTTCAGACTGGGTGTAAGACTTCGAAGTATTATTTTTTTTCTTCCATCCCATCTGACACTTTTAATACCTGTTGTCAGAAAGGGAGAGGAAGTAACCATGAAATAAGAAAGATTTATAGAGTTTCAAATCCTCCACTTAAATTTAAATGCAGTGCAAACACCAGCTTTCCACATTTAATTGTCTTTTCCACAGTAGCAGTGTGTCAACCCCTTCTAAAAGCCTATTAATTCTGTAATTTAGTGCTCGAACAAGTTGTGAGACAGACAGAAACTCTGTCTGATTTTCCGTCGTCGCTTTCTTTTCATTGACTAACTGTCATGAGCGTCTCTGCGTTGGGCCTGCTTTCTCCTTGAAACTTTTCAAATCTTATAAAGAGGGATGCGGGGGAGATTGTTAAAAAGCAATTTATAGTCATTTTAATGCCTCAAAGAAAAAAAAAGTGCTTAGCCATCATTTATTAAAATAGATCATATAACATTAAATGCTGTCGTTCTCGTCAGCCTTTAGATCACATGATGTGACTGAGGCTGGAAAATGGATGCAGATTAAGATAGTAGATTTGGGCAGCTGAGGAAAATGTGCCTGGGGGGGGGGACCCACAACTGTAGCACGGTAGCGTAGAGACCAAGGAAGGGCACCCATACAATCCCAGGGTAGAATAGGAGGAAAAAATCTACCTGCAATTGTAATTGAGGCATTGTGCAGTGCTTTGCATTCAAAGAGAAAGAATAGAATAGAATAGAATAGAATAGAATAGAATAGAATAGAATAGAATAGAATAGAATAGAATAGAATAGAATAGAATGGAATGGAATGGAATGGAATGGAATGGAATGGAATGGAATGGAGTGGAGTGGAGTGGGGTGGGGTGGGGTGGGGTGGGGTGGGGTGGAGTGGAGTGGAGTGGAGTGGAGTGGAGTGATGGAGTGGAGTGGAGTGGAGTGGAGTGGAGTGGAGTGGAGAGGAGAGGAGAGGAGAGGAGAGGGTGGAGTGGAGAGGAGAGGAGAGGAGAGAGTGAAGTGGAGTGGAGTGGAGTGGAGTGGAGTGGAGAGGAGTGGAGTGGAGTGGAGAGGAGAGGAGAGGAGAGGAGAGGAGAGGAGAGGAGAGGAGAGGAGAGGAGAGGGTGGAGTGCAGTGGAGAGTAGAGTAGAGTAGAGTAGAGTAGAGTAGAGTAGAGTAGAGTAGAGTAGAGTAGAGTAGAGTAGAGTAGAGTAGAGTAGAATGGAATAGAAGGAACAGAATATTCTTTATTGGCCAAATGTCAGCTGCCAGGGAGACATGATCGCAGTGTTCTAATATTTGAGGGCTGCCACACAGAGGAGGGGGTCAAGCTATTTTCCAAAGCACCTGTAGGCCAGACAAGGAATAATGGATGGAAACTGATCATGGAGAAATTCAACCTAGAAATAAGGAGAATTTTTCTGACAGTGAGAACAATCAACCAATGGAACAGCTTGCCTTCAGAAGTTGTGGGTGCTCCAACACTGGAGGTTTTTAAGAAAACTTAACAAAATAAATTTGACGCTCAATTGTGGTCATACATCGAGAACTACCTGTAGTTGTAAAGGGAACCTTTGCCAATCCTTGCCATGAAAAATTTGCTCTGATTATGCCATTGTTTTTAAACAACTGCTAATGTCTTCATAAACAAAGGGTGTAACGCTCCAATAAGATTGATGGATTGATGGATTGTGTGCCATAAGTCAGTGTCAACAAAGACTTTCTCCTGGTCCTATAGGTCTTCCATAGTGTGTTCATCACTTCCATAACTGAGTCCATCCTCCAAGATGTGGGCCATCCTCTTCTTCTCTTTCCATCAGTAGTGGGTTGCTACCAGTTCAACCCGGTATGGTAAACTGGTAGCAGCGGCAGCGGGAGTCTCTGCCCACTCGCCCAGACGCCCCGCATCATCAAAAAACACTCTGCGCATGCGCAGAAGTGTTGCGCGTGCACGCTCCCGTTCCCGAACCGGTAGCAAAGGTAAGTAGAACCCATTACTGCTTTCCATCTACCTTCTCCAACATCAGGGCCTTTTCCAGAGAGTTGGATCTTCACATACTGCATCCAAAGTAGGATGATTTGAATTTGGTCCTTTGCTGCTCTTTCCTGCAGTTTTATCCCAGGTACTGAAATTCAAAGGAACACTTTTTATGTATATAGGAGTTCCATTTAACAACCGCAGATAATACAGGCTGTCTTACAACCATTCGTTTAGTGAACTGTTCAGAGTTACAACGGCGCTGAAAAAAAAGTGACTTATGACCAGTTTTCACACCTACAATTGTTGCAGCATTCCCTAATGTCAGGTGATCAATATTTGGGCACTTGGCAACTGGAATGTATTTATGACCATTGCACTGTCCCAGGGAGGGTCATGTGACATTTGTGACCTTCCCAGTTGATTTCTGATGAGCACAGTTAATGGGGGAAGCCGGATTCACTTAACAACTGCACTGATTCGCTTAACAACTGTGGCGGAAAAAATGTCATAAAATGGGGCGTAACTCACTTAGCAACTGTCTTGCTCAGCCACAGAAACGTTGGGCTCAATTGGGGTCGTACGTCGAGGACCATCTGTATCATTCAGCTCATGAACATGGTGTTTTCCTCACTTTATCTGTCTCTTATTACACCCCTCTTGCTCTTTCCCTATTTCTAATTTTGATTAAGTGGACTATTCCCCTTGGCTCCAATGAACTGCTTGAAATGCACTGCTGAGCATGACTGCTCTGGGTTCATTAGGACTGTAAATACCATTCTAATATAGTAAATATCATCTACGTTGGTGCCAGTCTATAATTATCAGCAGAACGGGACCCCTCATTTATTTCAAACCAATGTAGCAAATTGCTACAGTATGGTTGCAACTTAATGAGAAATTCTCAGTCATTCAGGTCATGGTTGTCCCAAAGGTACTTTTTCAAGAGGCAACTGGACTTTCTTGTTTTTCCTTGAAGACGTTTCACTTCTCATCCAAGAAGCTTCTTCAGTTCTGATTGGATAGTGGGGAATGGAAGGATTTATATTCCTTGCAGGAAGCTGGTCATTTGCATTCTTTTAGTGGGTCGTTAAGGTCATCTGGGTGTTTCTCTGTGTCATCAGGATCACCTGAGTGGTGCAAATGGGTGTGGAGCCTTCTTGGAACTGTTAAAAGCTCAGCAGGATCTTCAGCCAACATAACATATGTGCACACTTCAAACCCAATAATACACTAAGGCAGAAGCTTGTCCACCAGAGGTGGGTTCGGACCGGTTCGGACCAGTTCTTTAGAACCAGTAGCAACTTGGCGGCCTGGGTCGCTAGAACTGGCAATGACTCAGGCCTGCCACACCCCTGAGCCGGTTCTCCCGGCGGCGCCATAGGCGGCGCCATCTTGTTTTTAGCTTTTATGCATGCGCAGAAGCTTTTTTTAAGTACTGCCGCCCCGCCCCGTCACTTCCTTTTCCTTCTCACCTCCCGGGCAGCTTGCCTGCCTAAGCTGTCTTCCCACGTGGTGCCTTCCCTGTGCCCAACTGAGCTGCCTCCTCCTGCCTACAAGTAAGTCGCACTACCCCCCCCCGAGCTTGCTGTCCCCCCATCCCCACCAGGCTTGTGACCTTACCTTCCCCCGCCCCTTCCAGGCATACCCATGTGCACCATTTTGGCTCCCAGGGAGCTGCAGGGAGGCTTGCTAGGCCCAAAAGGGGTGTGGGGGTGGTGGTGCCTAGCAAGCCTCCCTGCAGCCCCCTGGGAGCAAAAACGGGCTGTGGGGGGACCTTCAAGGGAGAAATAGGCCATTTATGTCAAAATTGAACAGCCCTCTCTCAATAGAGGGAGAGGGATATGACATCATCTATCTCCAATGTACAACACAGTCTTTTCAACAGTTCCAAGAAGGCTCCACATCCATTTGCACCACTCAGGTGACCCTGGTGACAAAGATAAACCTCCAGGTGGCCTTAACGACTCACTAAAAGAATGCAAATGACCAGCTGTCTGCAAGGAGTATAAATCCTTCCATACCCCACCAACCATTATAGTGTGGACTATAAGACACACCTACCTTTTTTGGGGAGGAAAACAAGAAAAAAAATCTGCCTCTGCCTCCCAGCAATTTGCCTCCTTGCAGTAAACAGAAAACAGCCCATTTTAGCTTCAGCACAGCCTGATTAGCAAAAGCAGCTAATTGTCAGTTGGATCGGTCTCCCGACGATCAGCTGTTTCAGGCTGCAAGGAATGCCATAGCCAACTGCCGCCTCCATGCACCCCATTTTCGATGGGTGGACTACATTCGGTGTATAAGACAGATCCAAATTTTTACCCTCTTTTGGGGGGGGGAGTGCGTCTTATACTCCGAAAAATACGGTAGTTAAATACCAATAGATGGGCCATGTCAATCCACTTGAGACTTGCCAATTAACCTTTATGACTTATTTATGAGCATTAATTTAATGTGATGGCATTTAGGGCACCGTATGGAAATGAACCTTTCAAAGAAGGTTGCAATCTGACTTTTTTTAATTGCTGACCATAAACAAGGTGGACATTTTCTCAGTTTTTCTCAGTTTAAGGGTGGAAAGAAGGTGACCATCAGCATATTGAAATTCCTCTTCTCTGTCTAAGATGGGTTTCATTCTGTTTGATTCGCTAGGGCATTATATATATATATATATATATATATATATATATATATATATATATATATATATATATATATATATATATATATATATATATATATATATATATATATATATATATATATATATATATATATATATATATATATATATATATATATATATATATATATATATATATATATATATAATATTATATTATATATATATATAATATTATATTATATATTTTATATATATATATATAATATTATATTATATATTTTATATATATATATATATAATATTATATTATATATTATATATTATATATATAATGCCCTAGCGAATGAATGAAACAGAATGAAACCCATCTTAGACAGAGAAGAGGAATTTCAATATGCTGATGGTCACCTTCTTTCCACCCTTTAAATGTGCATCCCTCATGGCAAAATGAGCAGCAAATAAATGTAATAAATATATAAATCCCTTTCACAACAGGCTTTTCAATATTTTAATTTTAATTTAAACTGACTGGAACTGTGTAGCAACAGTAAGGGAAATGTTAAGGAAAAATAGATAGACTTGGGCTTTATCCTTCTTAAAAAAAATCTAGTTCACTAATTTGTTGCTGTTATTTATTTTATTTTATTTTTTGAAAAACAATTACAGGTAGTCCTTGACTTACATCCACAACTGACCACAGAATTTATGTTGCTAAGTAAAAAATTTGTTAAGTGAGTTTTGCCCCATTTTACGGCTTTTCTTGCCACATTTGTTAAGTGAATCACTGCAGTTGTTAAATCGGTAACACGCTTGTTAAGTGAATCCCGCTCCCCCATTGACTTTGCTTGTCAGAAGGTTGCAAAAGGGGATCAGATGACCCAGGAACACTACAACCGTCATAAATGTGAGTTAGTTGTCAAGCATCTTAATGTAAATCACATGACCATGGGGATGCTGCAATGGTCATAAGTGTGAAAAACGATCGTAAGTCACTTTTTTCAGTGCTGTTATAACTTTGAATGATCATTAATTGAACGGTTGTAAGTCGAAGACCATTGGTAATATGGTTGTTAAGTAAACCCAGCTTCTCCATTGACTTTGCTTATCAGAAGGTCACAAAGGGTGATCGCATGACTCTGGGACAATGCAGCTGTCATAAATAGGAGCCAGTTGCCAAGTGTCTCAATTTTGATCGTGTGACCATGAGGATGCTGAAATGGTCGTAAGTGTGAAAAACAGTCCTAAGTCACTTTTTTCAGTGCCATTGTAACTTCAAACGGTCACTAAACGAACTGTTGTGAGTCGGGGATTACTTCTATAGTAGTAGATGTGGACAATTTGAGTAACTAAATTTGAGTAACTAAGGTGAGCAGGAAGGGGAGTCTGCAGTCAAGATAACAGCCATGATTGTGTGATTGAAGTCCTGCCCCCACCATGCAGATAAAAAGGGGTGGGTCTTCAATTGCACCCATAGATAGCATCTTGAGATTTTTGACTACCCATAGGTAGATGCTCCTTCCATTCACAAAATGTCAATATAGGAGACGAGCAGGCAGAGCCTAGGGGTGGAGTCAAAAGAGGAATCAGCCTAGAATCATTACATTCCCACAAATGGTCTAAGTCTAACCTCTTGAATTCCTTTGACTCCTTTGTCAATCAAATGTCAACTTGGTGCTGTTAATTGATTATATTGTTATGTATAGGCATGAGAAATCATCTTAACTGGAACTAAATATGTGGCCCTGATTCTTTGCATCTGATAGGCAAGGGATCACATATAGCAGGGGTGTCAAACTGGCGCCCGCAGGCCAGATGCGTGACGCACAGGCCACGCCCACCCCAGCTCCGTGAATGGGAAAAATTTCACGAAACGACACATGATGGCAACATCACGCGGCGAGTTTGACACCTGTGACATATAGAGAATGAATTAATTCCCCCCCTCTCTCTCTCTTTGTAGTTTCCATAAGAACTACTTCTAGTTATTCTGCACCCCAGTCTCTTGCACACATACCCTAAATTGAAGAACATGCAGACCGCGCATGCTTCCCTGTGCACATATACATAGAAACACACATATGTGGAGAGAACAGTAATAATATATGGACAGATATACAGAAACCCACTTATGGCCACTTCTGGTAATGATGAGAAATTTGTGTAGGTGATTTCCAGATTTGTTTCCAACTAGCCTATTTCAGTCAGAGGTGGGTTCCTGCCGGTTCGGACCTGTTCTATAGAACCGGCAGTGGGAATTTCCCCCGCTTGCTGAACCGGCAGCGATGGCCGGCTGGACACACTCCCGAACTGGCTCTCTCGGCGGCGCCATCTTGTTTTTTGCTTCTGCGCACACACAGAAACTGGGCTTTTAGCACTGCGCATGCGCATGCATCAGTGCAAAGTGCATGCACCCACGTGAAGCACACGCACATGCGTGAAGCGCATACACACATGAAGCGCACACACATGCGCAGCACATGAGGAAGCAAACCAGCAACGAGGTAAGCCAGAACCCACCCCTGATTTCAGTCCATTCCTACATCCAGGTTACAGAGAAAACATACCACTCAACCTCTGCAAAAAAAATATTGCTTGATATTTAAAGAGCAGCACACATCAAAACCGAGGTGGAAATATTTGACAGCCACTCTCTGTCAGCCCTGGGAAGGAGGCAAGGGGAAATCACATCTGAAATCTTGTCAGAAAACTGTAGAGACTTGTCCAAGCAATTGCCAGGAGTCAACAATAACTAAAAGACATTCCCCCCCCCAAAAAAAATCAAAATTGTTACTGGCAATACGGATCAAAGGCCTACAAAAAGAGAGAAGCCGATAATTCAGTCATCAGTACAGTACAGTACATTTATTGAATAGCCCGAAGGCCTTTTCAAAAAAAGAAAAACAGAACAAACAGGTACAGAAACAACCGTACAAAAATATATATGGTACATGACGTCAAAATTCAACGATATCAAAATTCAATAACTAAATTTCTAAAACTAGATAACCCACATAAAATATCTTGTCTCTAACTCAGCTCATCTTTCTTACAATCAATGAAATTCTTTTCAATGTAGCTGGCTCGTATTGCTGTCATCCTATTAAGATAGCGAGTGATAGCCCTTACCAGGGGAGGAGAGTCTGCCTTCAATAGAAATGTTAATTTATGCCTTACATTCCAGTGGGAAAATTTATTTATAATTGGGGACAGATATTGTTTTCTTACTTTCCCATACATCCTACATTCAAATATTATATGCGCCGTATCCTCGACAACGTTTGCCTCACATATACATGTTCTTTCGTCATACGGGATTTTCCGATACCGGCCAAATTTAACGTTAGTATCTAAAAGTTCAAATCTAAACTTGACAAATAATTCTCTCTCCACTGATGGCATTTCTAGGAGTAAATATTTTTCCAGGGTGAAAGTTGTTTTAACTGCTGTCAGAAGCTTAAGGGGATTCAGTCATCAATAGACACATAGAGATAAACCTCATTTCAACCATTCAAAAGAGACAATAAAAATGCTAAGGAAACAAAGTGAGCAAAACATAACCTTGTTGGTAGCTAATACGAGATAAGGAGGGATTAACACCAGACAAATCAATCAATCAGACTACAGTTGGAAGGAACCCACTAGTCCAACCCCTGCTCAATCAGGAGACCCTAGGCCTATACCATTTTAGATAAGTAACTGTCCAGTCTCTTAAGTGATGAAGCACCTACAACTTTTGACAGCAGGCTGTTCCACCCGTTGATTGTTCTCCCTGTTAGGAAATTTCTCCTTAATTTCAGATTGTTTCTCTGATTAGTTTCCATCCATTGTTTCTTGTCCAGATTCACTTAACAACCGTGTTTCTAACTTAGCAACTGCAGCGATTCATTTAACAACTGCGGTAAGAAAGATCATAAAATGGGGCAAAGCTTAGTTAACAACTGTCTCACTTAGCAACAGAAATTTTCAGGCTCAATTGTGGTCGTAAGTCGAGGACTACCCTTACTGCGTAGAACTAATTCAATAGTCCTCATGAAAACAAATCATTTACTTTTGTCAGCTTTCAAGGCCAGTATCTGTTGGGCAGTGTGGCTGGCATCTTCAAAGACAAACTTGTCACGGTGTGAATATTGCCAGTTGTATGTATATGCAGGGTGGTGCATCCCTATTCTAATATTATGGTACATTCCAATACAGGCAGAACACGTGATATGATCTTGTACGCATGTCTACATTCCTGATCCACCATTAATCATTTCTGCCTCGACTCTGACCGGAACAGTCACATTTTATTAGCAAAGATGTAATTAATCAGGATTTATTGTTTTTGTAACAAAATAAATATTTTTTATTAGACTTTTAATCTCGGCTTTATTTCTAACTGTCTGAATTCCAAAGAAAAGATCCAAATCGACTCTATGAGATTTATTCTCATTCTCACATGGTAGCATTCGGACGAATGCTTCCCTTGACAAAACTGGTCTGCTTTGTCTCTGAAAATAGTAGTAGCAATAGCAATAGACTGATATACCACTTCACAGTGCTTTACAGCCCTCTCTAAGCAGTTCAGAGAGTGAGGATATTACGCCCAACAATCTGGGTCCTCATTTCACTGACCTTGGAAGGATGGAAGGCTGAGTCAACCTTGAGCCGGTCAGGATCGAACTCCTGACAGTCAACAGAATTAACCTACAATACTGCATTCTAACCACTGTGCAACCATGGCTCATGCATACATCTAGAGCACAATCACTAAACCCTGAACCCCGACACAGCCCAATGAAAACTATTCTTGTATAGCCTTTTTTTGTACCCCCATAAAAGAGTTTTATCATGGAGATGCACGAGATCCTTTAAACAAAGAGACTGCCTGGTATTGTAAACAGCAAAATTAGCTTTGACAGGCGACTGTATTATCCATTAAACACACAGATTCGCAGACACTCACAGTGTATTGTTCTCCGTGATTCAGGATGTCAATTACTTCTGAGATGTTTTCATTCTCCCACTCGGCTCGTACCGTAGAATGTAGAATGTACCGTAGAGAAAAGTAGAAAATGTGTTTTCCTGATGGGGAACAGAACAGGGGTGGGTTCTAACTTACCTCGCTGCTGGTTCGCTTCCTCCCATGCTGCGTGGCCATGCCGCATGACCGTGCCACCTGAGCAGTGGCAAAAAATCCAAAATAATTTTTTAAAAGCCGAAAGCAAGATGGCAACCTCATGCACTTGGCTTCTGCGCATGTGCAGAAGAAAAAAACCCAGGGAAAATCCCCCCCCCCAGAAAAATTCAAAAAAATAAAAAAAAACCTCAAATAAATCGAAAACAAGATGGCGACTGCATGAACAGTGCCAGAAACTCGGCTTCTGTGCATGTGCAGAAGAAAAAAAAACCAAAAAAATTCCCCTCAAAAAAATTCTAAAAAAATTTTTTTCTGAAAAATTTCAAAAAAAGAGATGGCAGCGCCCACGGACCAGCACCGACTGAACCAGTTCTGTGACATCATCGACGTCACCAGCGGGTCGCTACAGGTTTGGGCGAACCGGAAGGAACCCACCTCTGGAACAGAAGGCAATGCAAAACAACAACAGCAATAGCACTTAGACTTACAGTATATACCACTTCACAATGCTTTACAGCCCTCTCTAGGCAGTTTACAGAATTGGCATATTGCCCCCAACAATCTGGGTCCTCATTTTATAGACCCCAGAAGGATGGAAGGCTGTGTCAACCTTGCGCCAGCAAGAATCCAACCCATGGCAGTCAGCAGAGTTAGCCTGCAATACTGCATTCTAACCACTGCGCCACCACGGCTTCCTTATGGCACAAGCTTTCCTCAGAATGACCCAGAACCAGACTCAGAATGATCCAAATTAATCGAAGCCACCCAGCTGGTTTCATGCTTTCAATTTTCCAGTTTCTAGCCATAACCACTACTCAAGACTGCCCCAGCACCTCTTTAAATTGATCTATCAGGAACCCTTTTTAAACATTCTATCAAACACTGGAGCAAAGACAGAGCCGTGAGGGAGTTCACTCAATACTTTCCTCCAGATGGTAATTTAAGGGACCCACCTCTCTTCAATTATGTCTTATATCAATTATATCTATATCAATTATATGTCTGTTTCGCCTCTTGTTTTTGCCTGTCATCTTTTTTTAATATTTGCTGAGATTTAATAAATAAGCATCAAACTTAATCCCCCCCCCCTATTTATGTTGAGAGGGATGTATGCTTGCTCTGATTTGGACATAGGGATTGGCTGAGACTGTGCCGAGGGTCAAGTAACCTGGAAATTACTCACACTATTTTTCCACCACATCTAACACTCTGTCACCAGCATGGGATGTGTTGCTAATACCGAATAAGGACTGTCTCTGTCATGTCATTAACGCTCACTGGCAGAAAGTTTTTGCAAATTGGGGAGGTGAGTTTTTCCAAACCTATTTGGAATTGCTGGAAATTGAACATGGGACTTTCTGCAAGACAGCAAGGACTGAGCTGTGGCATCTTCACACACACACACACACACACACACACACACACACACACACACACACACACACACACACGTGCTGGCTGCATTCAAACAAGAGCAAAAGAGCATTACAGGCTCTTTATACATGGAGGTCACTGTTTAATGCGATCTGGGTTTTTGTTTTGTTTTTCCTTCCTCGTTTACCAAGGCCCCATCCATTTCAACTTTACCTCTTTTTTTCTAATGCAATTTCAGCCACAAATACTGCATCTGTCTTCTGCTCCTGCTTGTGAAGCAACTGTAAATGGGGTGGTAAAAATCATCTTTTGAAAATGATTTCCAAAATCAAAGCAGCCAGCAACATTGCTTGATTAATGTTGCAAAAAAAAAAAGTGAAAAGAAGAGCAACTAAGATGATTAAAGGCCTGGAGACTAAAACATACGAAGAATTATGGGGCTGCCACAAAGAAGAGGGGGTCAACATATTTTCCAAAACACCAGAAGGCAAAACAAGAAACAATGGATGAAAACTAATCAAGGAGAGAAGCAACCTGGAATTAAGGAGAAACTTCCTAACAGTGAGGACAATTAACCAGTGGAACAGCTTCCCTTCAGACGTTGTGGGTGCTCCATCACTGGCGGTTTTTAAGAAGAGACTGGATAATCACTTGTCTGAAATGGTATAGGGTCTCCTGGTTGAGCAGGGGGCTGGACTAGAAGACCTCCAAGGTCCCTTCCAGCTCTATTCTGATTGAATTAAAAAGTTGGTATCCATAGGGCATAGAATTTCAGCTCATGTATTTCTTCAAAAGCAGAACATCATTATGTTTCCATAGTAAAGAAGAAAGGAAGGTAAAAATGGCAGGAGCAGCCGTATTAACATTTGGGAGCAATATTTGAAGAGCCGAGGTAGCGCAGTGGTTAGAGGCAGGTACTGCAGGCCACTTTAGCTGATTGTGTTCCGCAGGTCAGCGGTTCAAATCTCACCTGCTCAAGGTTGACTCAGCCTTCCATCCTTCTGAGGTAGGTAAAATGAGGACCCAAATTGTTGGGGGCAATATAAATATACATTGCTTACTGGTGTAAACTGCTTAGAGAGAGTGCTTGCACTGTGAGGCGGTATATAAATCTCACAAATAAATAAATAATGAATAAATAAATTTTATCAAGTGTCTCATCCATGGGGAGTGATGAACATGATTGCAAAACCACCAGTGCGCGCTTCTGCCATTTTTCAAGCAGGAAATCCATGACTAATGGATTGAAACATAACCCTCATGGAAGAGGCATAAATAAATGGTAATTGGTAAAGCAGGGATAATAAAATCAGCATAAAAAGGGCAGAGGTGGGTTCCTGCCTGTTTTTGCCGGTGCAGTTAATAGCTGTTGTTCGGCGCAGAGCCGAAGACGCTGCTGCCATTTGTGGCACGGGAGCTTTCCCTGGGCGCTGCCGCCGCCCGCATGGATGCCACTGTTTGCGTTTTTTTGCCCTCTGCGCATGCAGAATGCTTTGCGCATGCGCAGAGGGCAAAAGAACGCAAATGGCGGCGTCCATGCGGGCGGCGGCAGCACCCGGGGAAAGCTCCCGCACCGCGAACGGCAGCAGCGTCTTCGGCTCTGTGCCGAACAACAGCTATTAACCGCACCAGCAGGAACCCACCTCTGAAAAAGGGGCATAATTAAAGAAACAGGACAACATGGGTGGAATTTAACGAAGAGAAATGGGTGTGAAAAACATCAGGCACAAGAAAAGGAGGAAAGAAACTTGGCATCTGAAGGGTTTCCTGGCCAACCATACATGCAATGGGAGCCGGCGTTGTGATGAAGCTGCTAAAAAGCAAATACTATCTTGTAGTGCATTAACAAGAGTGTAGCATCGGGTTCACAGTAAGTCATTATTCTGCTGTATTTTCTGCCCCAATCAGACAACAATGTGGCGTATTGTGTCCACAGGTGGGATTCAACGGGTTCTCACCGGTTCGCCCGAACCGTTAGTAAATTGCTTATGCAGTTCGGAGAACAGGTTAAAAATAAAGTGCAAGAGAGGTTTTCTCTCTCTCTCTCTCTCTCTCTCTTCAGTTAATAGCTCCACTTAACAGTTGCAGCTGGAATGCAGCCATACAGGCTGAATCAAGTCAATAAACAACAGAAACTGACAGGATTAGGGCAGGGAAACCCATCAATCACCCATCTAAGGATGGGATTAACCTCTTCCCTTCAGGAAGAAGGACAAGATTAGAAACATTTTCATTATAAAGAGTATTAAGTAACAATTATGTGATCAGCTGATACTTCCTGGAGTTTCCCAAGACCTTTTATAGCTGCTGCAATGTTGGCTACTTCTTATTTCTCCCTGGGGGAAAAGATACAGGAGGGGACAATGATGCAGCTTGATCATGCAGCCCGTGAATTTAATGCATGTGTGGTCCAGCCAGCTGTATTGCTTCTGCTGCGAAGCACCCAATTTAGAACATAGAGAACATAGAATAATAGAGTTGGAAGGGTCAATGGCTTTTGGCAGCACGCCCAGGCTTTCAATTAGCCTGAGCAGCTGCTCTTAGTTTCCCTCTCAGCTGCTGCGTTTGCTTTGGGGTTGACTTTTTTTAAAAGGGGAATGGCTGTTTTAAGTTGTTTGCATTGTTTTAGTGGTTCTTGGCACTGTCCTTTTGGGGTGTACTTCCCTCACTCTTTTTGAAAGCCTCTAGTGATGGAGCGCCCACAACTTCTGAAAACAAGCTATTCCATTGGTTGATTGGTCTCACCCTTAGGAAATTTCTCCTTAGTCCTAGGTTGCTTCTCTCTTTGGTTAGTTTCCATCCATTGTTTCTTGTTGTGCCTTTTGGTACTTTGGAAAATAGATTGACTCCCTCATTTTTGTAGGAGCCCCTAAAATTCCCTAACAGAACAATTAATCAGTAGAACAACTTGCCTCCAGAAGTTGTAAATGCTCCAACACTGGAAGTTTGTAAGAAGAGATTGGATAATCATTTGTCTGAAGTGGTGCAAGGATTCCTGCCTAAGCAGGGGGTTGGACTAGAAGATCTCCAAGGTCCTTTCCAACTGTGTTATTCTATTCTATTCTAAATATTGGAACAGTGATATTTTATTGTGCTATTTAATTGTGAGTTGGACTAAGAAGAAATTTCCTAAGGGTGAGACCAATCAAGTTGGCCACGCCCACCCAGTCACATGACCCATTTCTCACAGAAAACACCGGGAGCCACAAAACCTGGGTAGGTGTGGCTGGAGGGGGTCATGTGACTGGGTGAGAGTGACATTGAGTTGGCCATGCCTGACCAATCACATGACCACCCACCCACTCACATGACCACCAAGCCATGTCCACCAAGATACATCCACCAAGCCACATCCACCAAGCCACGCCCACAGAACAGGTAGTAAAAAAATTGAATCCCACCACTGATTGTGTCGCATTCTGGACTTTGCAGTTCAAAAAGGAGAGTGCCAAATTGGACCATTTGATTGACTTGCTTGCTTGTTGGATTGACTTTTATCCTGCTTTTATTACTTCATCAGTAACTCAAGGTGATGAATATATCTACTACTACTTCTTCCTTTTATTTTTCCCACAATAACATATCCAACACACCTCCTCCTCCTCCTAATTTCCCCACAACACACAACTGTGTGATGTGGGTTGAGCTGAGAAAGAGTGACTGGCCCAAAGTTAGCTAGCCAGCTTTCGTGCCAAAGGCGGGACTAGAACTCCCAGCCTCCTAGTGATTGGCTCAAAGTCACCAAGCAGCTCTGATGCCTAAGGCGGGACTAGGACTCACGGTCTCCTGGTGATTGGCCCAAAGTCACCCAGCCAGCTTTCATGCCTAAAGCAAGACTAGAACTCACAGCCTCTTAGTGATTGGCTCAAAGTCACCCAGCCAGCTTTCATGTCTAAGGTATTTATTTATTTTATTTATTTATTTAAACGCTCTTATAGGCCGCCCAATCCCGTGGGACTCAGGGCGGCGTACAGCATGAATAAGAACGTACATTTAAAAACAATCATAATTTAAATTAAAATATAATTAAAAAGAACATTATAAACACAACATTCAGGGGGAATCTGGTTGTCCTATTCACCCCATCTGCCGGAAGAGCCATGTTTTTAAGGCTTTACGGAAGGCCAGCAGGGTGGGGATAGTCCGGATCTCTGGTGGAAGTTGGTTCCAGAGGGACGGGGCTCCCACAGAGAAGGCCCTCCCCCGTGGCCCCGCCAGTCGGCATTGTTTGGCCGACGGGACCCGGAGGAGGCCCTCTCTGTGGGACCTAACCGGTCTTAGGGAGGTATGTGGTAGGATGCGGTCCCGCAGGTATCCTGGCCCTGAGCCATGTAGGGCTTTAAAGGTAACGACCAACACCTTAAATTGCAACCGGAGACTAATCGGTAGCCAATGCAGTTGGCGAAGGAGAGGTGTTACGTGGGTGTATCTTGATACACCCACTACAGCTCGCGCAGCTGCATTCTGTACCAACTGGAGTCTCCGGATGCTCTTCAAGGGTAGCCCCATGTAGAGCGTGTTACAGTAGTCTAGCCGTGAGGTGACAAGGGCATGAGTGACTGTGAGCAAGGCCTCCCTCTCCAAGTAAGGTCGCAATTGGTGCACAAGACGGATTTGTGCAAAGGTCCCCCTAGCCACAGCTGAAAGATGTTGCTCCAATTTTAGCTGTGGGTCTAGGAGGACACCCAAATTGCGAACCTGTTCTGAGGGAGTCAATTTTTCTCCCCCGAGAACCAAGGAGGGACAGTCGACATAGTCCTTGGGAGGCAATATCCAGAGCCACTCAGTCTTGTCTGGGTTGAGCCTGAGTCTGTTCACTCCCATCCAGACCCTCACATCGTCCAGGCAGCGGCACATTACATCAACTGCTTCACTGAACTGACACGGGGTGGAGATGTACAACTGGGTATCATCAGCATACTGCTGATACCTCACCCCATGTCGTCGGATGATCTCGCCCAGCGGTTTCATGTAAATGTTAAACAGGATGGGCGAGAGGACCGAGCCCTGTGGCACCCCGCAAACCAGGGGCCTAGGGGTCGACCTCTGTCCTCCTGTCAACACCGACTGCGTCCTGTCAGAGAGGTAGGAGGAGAACCACCGTAAAACAGTGCCTCCCACTCCCATCTCCCCAAGACGACGCAGAAGGATACCATGGTCAATGGTATCGAAAGCCGCTGAGAGGTCAAGTAGCACCAGGATGGAGGAATAACCCCCATCCCGGGCTCGCCAGAGATCATCCATCAGTGCGACCAAAGCAGTCTCCGTACTGTAGCCGCGCCTGAAACCCGATTGAAAGGGATCCAGATAATCAGTATCCTCCAAAAGCCGCAGGAGTTGGAGCGACACCACCTTCTCAACAACTTTACCCAAAAAGGGTAAGTTGGAGACTGGACGGAAGTTCTTTAAATCCGCTGGGTCCAGGGAAGGCTTCTTGAGGAGGGGCCTCACCACCGCAGCTTTTAAAGGCTGTGGGATGGATCCCTCTCTCAAAGAAGCGATCACAACCGCCTGGAGCCAGCCGCGTGTCACCTCCCTGCTGGCAGAAACCAGCCAGGAGGGGCACGGGTCCAATAAACAGGTGGAGGCGCTCATCGCTCCTATGGCCTTGTCCACATCCTCAGGAGTGACAGGTTCAAACTCGTCCCATATAACAGGACTAAGACTCACAGTCCAGTGCCTTAACTACTACATCAAAGTATTTCAGAGAAACACTTTCTCCTCCTTGCACAGAGGGGAAGAAGAGTCCTAGTTCATTGATTGTACAGAAGAGCTGAGTTAATTAGCTTTGAATAAATAAATACTTTCAGCCTGACCAAACTTGTGAGAATACTATAGACAAGGTTGAAGCTATTAATTTATTTTCCTAAGCAGGGATGTGGGGCGGGGCGGGAGGAGATCTGTTTTATTGACACTTGTGGTTTTTTTGCCTGTCTCTCAAGTACACGCAATCTATATGTTAAATATCTAAGCCGTGCTTATTTTCCAACAAAACCCGGGATGCATAATGCGTTTCCCTCATTCTTTTTGCCACAACCGATCGAGCTTATTTATCTACGATTTGACTCAAAGCGGTTTCTTCTGCGTCTGTGAGAGCCTTTTTATTTTTTTTCCCCTCTTGCCCATGAATGTTTTCAATGCTTCGGCTCAGATCAATAGCTTCCCACAAGCGTGGTACGGTGGGCGAGAGGAAACAGAAATTATTCCAGGGCAAATGGCCTTCTGAGCAAACGGACGCCTGCGTGCCCTGGCTAAAAAATTTTCACCAGTAGGGCTGGTGAAAATGAACTGCAGCTGGCCAAACAGGCTGTGGGGGGAAAGGGCCAGTCTGGGTAAATGAAAAATAGGAGGGTCCCTGCATTCTGCCAGGAAGTTAAAATGAAATTCAGCATCCTGGAGTGGTGCTGATCGCATCTCCCGACGAGGAACATTTCCCTCATCTTCCCAGTTCAACATCGCAAAGGGAATGGTTTTCTTGTCCCCAGAAAGGGATGCACTTTAACCAGCTCATCTAACGCAGTTTACATTCTCCTCATCCTGGATTTGACATGTTCAGGATTTGACATGTCCATTGGCATCCACCAGGTGTTTATTTATTTATTTATTTGTGAGATTTATATACCGCTTCACAGTGCAAGCACTCGCTAAGCCAGTGATGGCGAACCTTTTTTGGCTCGGGTGCCAAAAGGGTGTGCGCGCGTGTGATAGTGTGTGCGTGCGTGCCCACAACCATAATGCAATGCCCTCCCCCCACGCATGCGCACAGGCCTCACTGAAGCCTCCAGACTTCCGGTAGGCCCGCTGGGCCATTTTTTGCCGTCCCCAGGGTTCAGGAGGCTTTCCTGAAGCCTGGGGAGAGCAAAAAGGCCAAAAAGAAGGCCGAAAATCAGCTGTCCAGCGCGCACATGTGCGCTGGAGCTGACACAGGGCAATGCCTCACGTGCCATCAGATATGGCTCCGCGTGCCACCTGTGGCACCCGTGCCATAGGTCGCCATCACTGCTCTAAGCTGTTTACACCAGTAAGCAATGTATATTTATATTGCCCCCAACAATCTGGGTCCTCATTTTACCTACCTCGAAAGGATGGAAGGCTGAGTCAACCTTGAGCCGGTGATATTTGAACCGCTGACCTGTAGATCACAGTCAGCTAAAGTGGCCTGCAGTACTGCCTCTAACCGCTGTGCCACCTCGGCTCTTGTTTTGACTTCCATTCCTATTGCAATTGTTCTTATAAAACTAAACAGAAAGCAATGTGGCTGCTAGACGCCAACTGCTATAGCTCCTTTGCACTGGTCTAATATTTGTCATCCTTATTTACTCTCTGTTTTTTTGATAAGTATTTGTCTGCTTCTTATTGCCTTTCACCACTTTCGCCACCCAGCCAAACAGCTGCCGAAAGAAAATTGTCAGCTTAAAGGTCACTGATTTCCAGGGGGAAAAGAGTGGATCTACAGGTAGTCCTCGACTTATGACCAGAATTGAGCCCATAATTACTGTTGTTAAGTGAGACAGTTGTTCAGTGAGCTTTGCCCCATTTCACGACTTTCCGTGCTACTGTTGTTAAGTGAATCACTGTAGTTGATAAGTTAGTAACCTGATTGTTAAGTGAATCTGGCTTCCCCATTGACTTTGCTTGTCAGAAGGTCGCAAAAGGGGATCACATGACCTTGGGACATAGCAACAGTCATAAGTATCAACCAGTTGCCAAACATCAGAAATCTTATCACATGAGCCGAGGTGGCACAGCGGTTAGAGGCAGGTACTGCAGGCCACTTTAGCTGACACTGATCCGCAGGTCAGCGGATCAAATCTCACCAGCTCAAGGTTGACTCAGCCTTCCATCCTTCCGAGGTAGGTAAAATGAGGACCCAGATTGTTGGGGGCAATATAAATATACATTGCTTACTGGTGTAAACCGCTTAGAGAGTGCTTGCACTCTGAGGCGGTATATAAATCTCAGAAAATAAAATAAATAAATAAATAAATGATCATGGGGATGCTGCAAAGGTCGTAGGTGTGAAAAATGGTCATAAGTCACTTTTTTCAGTGCCCATTGGAACTTCGATCAGTCACTAAATGAATTGTTTTAAGTTGAGGACTACCTACCGTATATACTGTATATCATTCACAAAAGCTAATTTAGTTTAAAGCTGACTTTTAACCAGTTTCTTTCTGATATTCCAAACTAATTCATAGGCTTGTTGGCGGGATAGAAACCGACTGAATGAATTAATAAAGAAATACATCAATTGAATGTAATCTACCATGTAAGCCACCTTGTGTTCCTGAGGAAAGATCAACCTCGCAATAAATGAATGCCCACAATAATGACCAACTGTGCTTTGAATTGGGGCATTTCTATAACAATTATCTGTATTATTTGTATACAGCTCTCACGATTTCTGATAGATAAACCACTGTGTGTGGGGGGAGGGGGAATAACACCTGCAATTTTTTTTCACAAGCTCCTTCTCTTTCATCCCAGGTTTCAAATGCCTGTGTGTGTTTGTGTCGCTGTGTGCCTGCCATTTGCAAAAACTCACATTAATCTCTCAGTTCTATTCAATAGCAATAGCACTTAGACTTATATACCGCTTCATAGTGCTTTACAGCCCTCTCTAAGCGGTTTACAGAATTCAGCATATTGCTCCCAACAATCTGGGTCCTCATTTTACCCACCTCGGAAGGATGGAAGGCTGAGTCAGCCTTGAGCCGGTGAGATTTGAACAGCTGAACTGCTGAACTAGCAGTCAGCTGAAGTAGCCTGCAGTGCTGCACTTTAACCACTGCGCCACCTCGGCTCTTCAAACGGTTTGGATTGCTGATATTACGCAGCAGATATTATAAACGGGAAGCCAATTAATTTTGAAAGGTTTTTTTAACACCTTGATTGTTTCTATAACTATGGAAGAAGCGTTTAGCGTTTGAGAAAATATGGAGAGAGGTATTTGTGGTAAATTAATACGTGGTTCCAAAAGCCAGCAAATTGTTGATACCTGGAACGCTGCCTTGCTCTGGGAGACCAACCAATAACTAAACAAACAAAGCTTTCCACGTTATTTTTCACATCACTTTATACAGTCAAAGAAACCAAATTCAGGTAGTCCTCAACAGTTCACTTAGTGACAATTCGAAGTTACAACGGCACTGAAAAAACTGACTTATGACCATTTTTCACGCTTACAATCATGGCAGCATCCCCATGGTGACACGGCTTACATTCGGGTGCTTGATAACTGTCTCGCATTTATGACGGTTGCAGTGTCCCAGGGTCATGTGATCTCCTTTTGCGATCTTCTGACAAGCAAAGTCAATGTCAGCGCCACCTTTTGGGGCTGCCATTCCGACGGAGGGAACCTTGCGCTGTTGGGGAAACATCACAAGCCGACGATTGCCTCCGCAAAGACTGGGGAAGCCGAAAAGCTGCCGTTTGTCTTCACTGTGCAAAACGCTGAGCAGCTGAGCGATCATGGCTTGAGGCACGGAACGCTGGGAGAGGGTGGAGTCGTGGGGTGGGGCGTGCTATATGCTAAATAAGTGGAGGGATCACTGGGAAGTTGAGATTTAGATTTATTATTAGAGTTGGAAGGGATCTTGTAGGTCATCTAGTCCAACCCCCTGCTCAAGCAGGAGTTCCTACACCATTTGAGACAGATGGCAGTCCAGTCTCCTCTTGAAGGTCGCAAGTGTTGGGGCTCTCACAACCTCTGCTGGCAAGCTGTTCCACTGGTTGATCGCTCTCACAGTCAGAAAGTTTCTCCTCACTTCCAGGTTGAATCTCTCCTTGGTCAGCTTCCATCCGTTATTCCTTGTTTGGCTTTCTGATGCCATAGAGAACAGCCTGACCCACTCCTCTCTGTGGCATCCCCTCAAGTACTGGAACACTGCTATCATGTCACCTCTGGTCCTTCTCTTCGCCAGACTGGCCAAGCTCAGTTCCTGCAACCGCTCTTTGTATGTTTTATTTTCCAGACCCTTTATCATCCTGGTTGCTCTCTTCTGCACTTTCTCTAGAGTTTCAATATCTTTTTTGTAGTGTGGTGACCAAAACTGGATGCAGTACTCTAGATGTGGTCTGACCAAGGCTTTATAGAGTGGTACTAGTACCTCTCTGGTCCTTGATTGTATCCCTCTATTTATGCAGCTCAGGACTGCGTTGGCCTTTTTGGCTGCTGACAAGTTCTAAGTTGCTGCTGACAAGGTTCTCATTCATGTAATGATGGTTGGTGAGTGCCAGGAGTTGGTGAATTAAAGGATTTCGTGTGCAGGATGAGTGTGTTCGAGCTTTTTTATTCCAACAATTTCCTGGAACCTGACAGGTTGTCAGCAGCCATATTTATTTTATTTTATTTTATTTTATTTATTTATTTTGTCAAGTACGTGTTAGTAATATACACAGATGTAACATTGTTGATGTACATAAGATTGGTACTGATAAGAGGGAACATTAGGACAGGGACGATAGGCACGCTGGTGCACTTATGCACGCCCCTTACTGACCTCTTAGGAATCAGGTGAGGTCAACAGTGGACAGTCTTAGGGTAAAGTTTTGGGGGTTTGGTGACGAAACCACAGAGTCAGGTAGTGAGTTCCAGGCATTTACCACTCTGTTGCTAAAGTCATATTTTCTACAGTCAAGTTTGGAGCAGTTCACTTTGAGTTTGTATCTGTTGTGTGCTCATGTATTGTTGTTGTTGAAGCTGACAGGAAGGACGTTGTAGCAGATAATTTTATGAGCTATGCTTAGGTCGTGCCGAAGGCGACGTAGTTCTAAGCTTTCTAAGCCCAGGATTTCAAGTCTGGTTGCGTAAGGTATTCTGTTGCGAGTAGAGGAGTGGAGGACTCTTCTTGTAAAGTATCTCTGGACACTTTCTAATGTATTTATGTCCGATATGCGGTGTGGGTTCCAGACATATCTAACAAAGAGGTTGAGGTAATGGCAGAGGGGATTGAAGGACGTCTGGAAGCTGGGGAGCTGGTTGAGGAGTCAGTAGTGCTGTCTGAGCCTACTCCAGAGGTGCTACCTTTGCTGTCTGCGGGGCCTGATGTAAGGCCAAAGGAGAGACTGACATTGGAGCCGGTGCCTAAGGGCTTGGATGCGGATATTGAAGCTGACGCTCCTCAGGACAAGGGCAGACAAGAGGGGGATACTGGAGGTTGGTGGCAGGCCTCCGTGGGTCCTCCTATGTATGGGAACCCCACTCCCGCTCTAACACCCACTAAAAGCCACTTCACCCAGTGGAGTGAGAGACTGATATCTGAAGACGAGTGGAGCTATTCAACAGCGATAGGCAGTCAGACAATGGACGTTAATAACTGTGTTACTAATTTAAAAACTGCAGTGATTCACTTAATAAATGTGACAAGAAACGTCATAAAATGGGGGGAAACTCACTTAATAAGTGGTTGTTAAGTGAACCCAGGGGAGAAGAGAGGAGAAAGGCCGAAAAAAAGAAGAGGGGATGAAGGAAGAAGGAGGTAGAGAGTGGAAAGAAAGGGAAGAGATGGAAATGGCAAAGGAGAGAAAGGAGAAGGAGAGGAGAAGAGGAGAGAAGTAGGAAGAGAGAGAAGGAGAGGAAAGAGGGAAGAAGGGAAAGATGGTTTTGATTGCAAAACTGGGGGAAATAAGACAAATATGAGAAAGCAAACAGAAAAATAATTCCTTTTTGGTTGATCTGACGATTGTATAATTAACATTAAAATGGAAGATTTCAAAAAGGTTAAAATATTATTAAATGAATATAATTAAATTTGAAAGTATAATATTGATATATGTATGTATGAGCACTCTGACAACACATTGTTTAAATTGAAAATGGAATTTTTGTATTATAAAATAAAAAAAACTTATTTAAAAAAAAGTGAACTCATTCCGTGCTATGGGGCATTTTTGCCGAAAACTGGAAATGAACATTGGTTTATGGAAAAGTAACTCCCTAGGATGCTGCAAATGACTGTAAAGGCCAATTGCTGAGTGCCCAAAATATGGTCACATGACAGTAGGTGGAGTGGCCCAACAGAACTTCAAAACAAGATTATAATGAGCCATGGTGGTGCAGTGGTTAGAATGCAGTACTGCAGGCTACTTCTGCTGACTGCCGGATGCCAGCAGTTTGGCAGTTCAATTCTTACTGGCTCAAGGTTGACTCAGCCTTCCAGCCTTCCAAGGTCAGTAAAATGAGGAGCCAGATTGTTGGGGGCAATATGCTGACTCTGTAAACTGCTTAGAGAGGGCTGTAAAGCACTGTGAAGCGGTATATAAGTCTAAGTACTATTGCTATTGCTATAAGAACCTTTGGGAGGGAACTGTTATAATTTCAAATGGTTGCTAAGTGACCAGTTGTACATTGAAGACGATCTGTCAGACCTGCCTCAGTTTGAACTTCTAATTAAGAACGATCCTCAACTCCATTTGTTGAGAAAGGTATGGTTTACTAGAAGTCAAGTGAATTACAATAGAGCAGAGCCAGAACTGAAAATTGCGTGTCAAAATCCGAGAGTCTAGTTTTTCTCTCCCTTAGTTGCCTCCCATCACTAGGCTCCCACGTCCGATATGGTGAACTTTTGTTTCCCTTGAAGCGTTCCCCCCTCCCATCTATCACACACACACACACACACACACACACACACACACACACACACACACACACACACACAAACACACAAACACACACACACACACACACACCAAGTTCATGGCAGCTGATACTGAACGGTTGCGAAGAGCAAGCGTGAGGTGTTAGCTGATGCTACCTGTATAGGCAAAATGATCACGTCATCGACACATGAGGGAACCGACAGTAGGGCTTGGGGTCAATTTGACCATGGCAAACATCTCCTGTAATATAGATCCTCTCCTTGGAACTAATAGAAACTGATACATGGAAAATGAAATCCATTCTCTCTCTCTCTCTCTCTCTCTCTCTCTCTCTCTCTCTCTCTCTCTCTCTCTCTCTCTCTCTCTCTCTCTCTCTCTCTCCCTCCCTCCCTCCCTCCCTCCTTCTCTCTCTCTCTCCTGCTGCTCAATCTTCATTTCTTCTACAAGAATGACTTCAAATGCTAACATTTCAACAAGATTCTCCGCCCACCCACCCACCCACCCCCATTTTCTCTCTCTCCACTCCCCCCATGGGCCCCTGCGTACTTTCCTCCAAGATAATGAAAATCATTTTGTTGGAGGATTATAAAACAGGCAGAACGTGGAGAAAGAAATGAATGGTGACCTGAAAGAGAAGTCTCTTCTTTCATACAGCTCTGATTTCTTGCGCAGACCCATCTCTGAGCGTGAAATGGATTAAAAAAAATTTTTAAAGGCAAACCGTTCCAATCCAAACCCATTTAAAATAGCAGGATATAATTTGATTGCTAGGCAATCCCCTGTGCACATAACTGTCCCTATATGAGCTTTCATTTTTAATAGCAATTGCACCTAGCTGACCTTGGCTGATCTCAAAGACTAAGCAAGCTCAGACCAGGTTAGATCTTGGAAGGGCGATTTTGTAGAAGAAGAGCAGGCGGAGCTGAAGAGCAGAGTTAAACAAATCATCAGTTTAAGAATAGTATAACTTCTTGCAATGATATAACAAACTGTAGTTTATCTCATATACCATGATATAATACTTTACCTCACTTTCTGACTGAAGTAATGTTTGTAAACAGTAGGATTAAAGATGGAATATATATATACTTATACATACATATATAGTGTGAGTAAATATGAATTGGGTAAATTAGCTGTAGAAATAAAAGTTGACATTCCAATAGACATAGTTTAGAAGAAGATAAGATCTATAATGTATAGATATAGATATAATATATAATCAAGTGTATTAAGATTAGTATTAATAGCTAATAGGCTGTTAAAGAAGCATGATTTCATTTTTATGGTTTGTATTAGTCGGTGTTATGTTTGTAATTGATTGCGTATGATATTTGCTTACTGTAGTGTTTTCTACAGTTTTTGTATTTGTTTTTTTTTCCTGTTGTGTTTATTTTTGTTGTTGTGTGTATTTAATTGTTATGTTTTTAAAGGAAAATTCAATAAATATTATTTTTTTTTTAAAAAAAAGAATCCTCACATTGCCACAGGAGATCCAAGTCCAGCCCCTTTTGAATTCCATTGACCCTTATTCTAGTGCCAATTTAGTGCTGACTGTTAGTTGACTAGATCCTTCTATATAAACTTTAACAATAAATCTTTCTGAACTACAACTTTGGGTATGTCTAATCTAGTGAAAAGAAGAACTAGGGGTGACATGATAGCAGTGTTCCAATATTTGAGGGGCTGCTACAAAGAAGAGGGGGGTCAATTTAGAATAGAATAGAATAGAATAGAATAGAATAGAATAGAATAGAATAGAATAGAATAGAATAGAATAGAATAGAATAGAATAACAGAGTTGGAAGGGACCTTGGAGGTCTTCTACTCCAACCCCCTGCTTAGGCAGGAAATCCTACACCACTTCAGACAAATGGTTATCCAATCTCTTCTTAAAAACTTCCAGTGTTGGAGCATTCACAACTTCTGGAGGGCAAGCTGTTCCACTGATTAATTGTTCTAACTGTCAGGAAATTTCTCCTTAGTTCTAAGTTGCTTCTCTCCTTGATTGGATAACCCATTACTTCTTGTTCTACCCTCAGGTGCTTTGGAGAATAGTTTGACTCCCTCTTCTTTGTGGCAACCCCTGAGATATTGGAACACTGTTATCATGTCACCCCTAGTCCTTCTTTTCATTAGACTAGACATACCCAGTTCCTTCAACCGTTCTTCACATGTTTTAGCCTCCAGTCCCCTAATCATCTTTGTTGCTCTTCTCTGCACTCTTTCTAGAGTCTCCACATCTTTTTTACATTGTGGCGACCAAAACTGAATGCAGTATTCCAAGTGTGGCCTTACCAAGGCATTATAAAGTGGCATTAACACTTCACGTGATCTTGATTCTATCCCTCTGTTTATGCAGCCTAGAACTGTGTTGGCTTTTTTGGCAGCTGCTGCACATTGCTGGCTCATATTTAAATGCTTGTCCACTAGGACTCCAAGATCCCTCTCACAGTTACTACTGTTGCGCAAGGTAATTTGTTTGTTTGTTTGTTTGTTTGTTTGTTTGTTTGTTTGTTTGTTTGTTTGTTTATTTATTTATTTATTTATTTATTTATTTATTTATTTATTTATTTATTTATTTATTTATTTATTTATTTATTTATTTATTTATTTTCCAAAGCGCCTGAAGGCAGGACAAGAAACAATGGATGGAAACTGAACAAAGTGAGAAGCAACTGAGAACTAAGGAGAAATTTCCTGACAGTTAGAACAATCAACCAGTGGAACAACTTGCCTTTGGAAGTTGTGGGTGCTCCAACACTGGAGGCTTTTAAGGAGAGCCTGGACAACCATTTGCCTAAAATGGTATAGAGTCAACTGTTTCAGCAGAGTTGTTAGACCTCCAAAGTCCCTTCCAATTCTTTTATTCTGTTATTCTATGGCCCTGATCCTTGGCGAGATTGTGCAAAGAATCAAGACCATTTGTAAAGTTGCAGCACAGATTTATTCAGGTCTATGCACAAGAATCTTCTATTATATTTCCCAAAAATGTGTTCATGACATCAACAGAAAATAAGCTTTACTCAAGGGAATCATTACTGTTTTATAAGCAGTTTAAATCACCCATTGATATTGAAATGCCCATGGTGTGTCTATTCCTACAAAGATTGGGATCATGCAAATCATGGCATTCCCTGTGACATTCTAGGGAAGTTAAAGTTGGACTTCAAAGAAGCAGGATAGGAAGAGTATTGACACCTTTGAACTTTAGTGTTGAAGAACACTCTTGAGAATACCATGGACAGCCAAGAAAACAAACCAGTGGATGACCCAACCAATCAGCCCAGAGTTCTCGCTCAATGCGCAAATGACCAGGCTCAGATTATCCTACTTCAAACACATGTGAAAACTCGACTCTCTGAAAAAGGCTCTAATATTGGGAAAGATGGAAAGAAAGAGAAGAACAAGAGGATCCTCAGCAAGGTGGTGTCAACTCGTGAAGCATTCCTGACCTGCTCTCAAGTTGCCATAGGCAGGGGGATGGGAAAACTGAGCCTCACAGCTGCATCAAGGAACTTGCATTTCAGTCAAAACAAAACACATTCCAGCCGGCAACGTCAAGGTCATCTCCAGGGGTACCCACAGTGGCCAGAGGGAGTGACTTCTACAACCCGCAAAATAGCTTCTTTGGGGAATGCGACTGATGACACACCTTGGGGGAGGGGGAAACTGGGTCAGAGCCAAGGCGCAAATTAAGTGAGGTCAGAGTTGGCTTCACTTGGTTCGTGACGACATGAAGCTCCTAATAAATAACTGGATTTCTTTTGAAGATTGGCTTGAGGCTCATGATTTAATTAGGGCATCTGTCAAAACCCTGACAGGTGAGTAGACTCAGTTACAATGGTGATGGCTGCTGTATTGTGAAGACCACACAATATGGACTTTGCAATACTTGCAATATGGTTTTGGTAGTACTGTTACACTGGCCAACTAACATAGGAATTGAAAATAGCCTGGCACAAAATCAATCAATCAATTAAACCATCCTCCATAATCTAAAGTAGCATCCGGGGTTGTGAACAAACCCACCTTGCTTGTGGGGCAGCCTCCATCTGGATTGGCAGGACACCATATTCTTTTTTTCTTTCAAATGTGGGGGAAGCTGCTCTCAATCATAGCTTGCTACAATTTTTACTGATCAGGATAGAAATAGCTGGGGTTTTGTAGCCAAAACAAAATACTTTCTCCTGGAAACCAAGGACATTCCCACAGGTGGTCGGAGGAAGGAGGAGTGAAGTTACCAGGCAACTGGATGGCACCTTGAGTGGACCTTGAGTGGACCATGTGGCTGATTGTTTGGGAAAGGGAGAAAACTTTTAATTAGGTGAAAACCGCAGGAACATTCAGAGTCGGTTTTCACCAGCTTGTGCCAATATGATATATCCACTAAAACTATTATTTGAGGAATCTACCTGCCTTGGCGTTTTGTTCGTTATGGGAGTATTACTTGGAACCCTGACATATACTGGCTTTCACCCTCAAGTCTCTGAATTTGGATTCCGCGTGCACAGCTTTTCATTTCATGCCACAAACTCTGGAAGAAACAGCAGGGTAAATAAGCGCTCTATTTGAAACATGCTTAAGCTGGGCAAATTGGCACAGCGGTTCAAATTAATCTGAAGCTATGGGGCTATTTTTCTTCCCTACCTAATGTTGACAATTTTATGGCTTTTCTGTAAAGCCCATAAATTAACTCACACATAGAGCATGCCACGACTAATTACATTGCAATTGAACCAATGTTAGTTCCAGGTCAACAGAGCTCAACCTTAAAAAGACTGGATCAATTACATTTTCCAACCTTCTTCCATTCTTCTGGGAGCCCAGCCAGACCTCCATAAGAAATCGGGGTGGGTGGGTGGGTGGGAAGAGGGGTTTAATACTTTCTGTTTCCTGGAGACTAAATTTGCATATTGTGCATATTTTGTTTTTGGCAGAACTTTATCTGGGGGGGGAGAGAAGATGCTTAAATTGCGGAGGTTGGATAACTGCCTTCTAAATTCCTTGTTAATATGCAGACTGAAGAATTAAGCAGGAAGTGTTTTTGAAGAGATAAGAAGGAGCAACGGAGAAAGCTTTTCTCCTAATCCCTTATCAACATGCAGATCTCAAAACCAAATTGCTTACAAGTGTTCAGCTTTTTCCCTGATCCTCCTTAAAACCACCATTTGGGGTTGTTACTTCCCGCCGCCACACTTTTAAGAGGATTCAGCTCTGTTTTAGCCCATGGGTACTCAACCCCACTACAGGGCTATGAGCCATTCGGAACTGTCCTACTGTCCTAATTTACCTGTACCTACTTTGCTAATGTTTATGTTTATACCAATACCTACTATCTTGTACATGTCTGACAAACAAATAAATGAAAATAAAAACTGGGCTGTAGAAGTGACTGCTGAGTGAGGGCGCTCATCCTCACTTGCATGGCAAGCAGCCATGCGCGTGCGTGCACACCCTCTTGCATAAGCAGCGGGCGCACAGGGTTGCCGCTCTGCCACTTGTGCGAAACCATAAAAACTGACATTGTGTCATGCCTATTTATCAAGTGGGTACTTCAGTTGTTAAGCAAACCATGCAGTCGTTAAGCAAATCTAGTTTCTCCCATTGACTTTGCTTGTTGGAAGCCAGCTGGGAAGGTTGCAAAAATGACAATCACGTGACACACACCCCCCAGGATGCTGCAACAGTTGTACAGTACATGCTGGTTGTTCAGTACCCAATGTCAGGGTTCCAAGTAATAGACCCATAGCAAGCAAAACTCTGAGGCAGGTAGATTCCTCAAAGAACCGCTTTATTGGGTATATCATATTGGCACAGATTTGGTGAAAACCAACTCTAAAGGTTCCTGCGGTTTTCACCTAATTAAAAGTAAAAATTTTCCACTTTCTCAAAACCATCACATGGTCCAATCACACCGCCATCTTGTTGCCTGGTGACATCACTCCTCCTTCCTCCGACCAGATGTGAAAATGTCCTTGGTTCCCAAGAGAAAGTATTTTATTATGGCTACAAAATCCCAGCTATCTCAAATCCCCCCTCCCTATCCCTCAGCTCCAGTGTGGCAGACATTCTTCTAACTAAACTAAACCAGCTAGCAGTACCTGAACACACTTGTAAGTGGATCATAAGCTTCCTAACAAACAGGAAGCAGCAGGTGAAGCTAAGCAGAGTCACATCAGATACCTGTACAATTAGCACAGGGGGCCCCCAAGGCTGTGTGCTCTCTCTCCTCTTCTCTCTCTATACCAATGACTGAATCTCTAACGATCCATCTGTTAAACTACTGAAGTTCACAGATGACACAACAGTGATCGGTCTCATTCGAGACAATGATGAATCCGCATACATACGGGAGGTTGAACAACTACCCTTGTGGTGCGACCAGAACAATCTGGAACTGAACACACTCAAAACCGTAGAAATGGTGATAGACTTTAGGAGAAACCCTCCCATACTACCACCTCTTACAATACTAGACAACACAGTATCAACAGTAGAGACCTTCAAATTTCTAGGTTCTACCATATCACAAGATCTAAAATGCATACCTAACATTAAAAATGTCATCAAAAAAAGCACAACAAAGAATGTTCTTTCTGCATCAACTCAGAAAGCTCAAACTGCCCAAGGAGCTGCTGATACAGTTCTACAGAGGAATTATTGAGTCTGTCATCTGCACCTCTATAACTGTCTGGTTCGGTTCTGCAATCCAACAAGACAGACACAGACTTCAGTGGATAATTAGAACTGCAGAAAAAACAATTGCTACCAACCTGTCTTCCATTGAGGACCTGTATATTGCACAAGTCAAAAAGAGGGCTGTGAAAATATTTACAGACCCCTCACATCCTGGACATAAATTGTTTCAACTCCTACCCTCAAAACAACGCTATAGAGCACTCTGCTAAACAAATAATTCCCTCAACACTGTCAAACTATTTACTAAGTCTGCACTACTATTAATCTTCTCATCATTCCCATCACCCATCTCCTCCCACTAATGACTGTATGACTGTAACTTTGTTGCTTGTATCCTTACGATTTACTGTACATTGACTGGTTCCTAATATGATTTGATTGCTTATTTGTACCCGGATGATCATTAAGTGTTGTACCTTATGATTCTTGATGAATGTATCTTTTCTTTTATGTACACTGAGAGCATATGCACCAAGACAAATTCCTTGTGTGTCCAATCACACTTGGCCAATAAAAAAAATTCTATTCTATTCTATTCTATTCTATTCTATTCTATTCTATTCTATTCTATTCTATTCTATTCTATTCTAATGCATTATTTCCAGTGGTGCTTTTGTTTACAGAAAGGGGGAGTCATATCAATGAATGGGGCAGTGCACACAACACTATAGAGGCAATATATGTGTTTTTCTCCATTGGAGGTTTTTTAATGCAGATTTTTCAATGTTTTTGTTTAACTTTGTTTTGACTTTGTTCAATTTTTCTCTTTTGGATTTTAATTTTTTTGAATAAATAAAATTTAAAAAAAAAGAGAAAAAAGAGAAAAAAATATCAATATAGAGGCTCTTGTGTTGAATTATGGCAGCCAACATTTGCAAAAAGACAGAAATAAACTTGAATCCAACATGTCAGGTTTTTTTGAAATGCAAATTTTAACAAAGGTTAAAATTTTACTGCATGCTGCAGTAATAGCCCTTTGATCCTTTTTTCCCAACCCAATTCACACCTTCCCTATTCCTCACCCACATTGCCTCTCTTTGATTTTCTGATATATTACTTAAAGCCAGCACACTTTAAGAGGTATGGATTTCTGGTTGGGGAATTGTGGAAGTTAAACTCCACATATTGCCAGGTTGCCAAGTTTGAAAATCACTGTTGTAGATGATCTAATAAACAAATGTGAAATATCTGCCTTGATGTGTAATCTTCGACTTACAACCATTCGTTTAGCAACCGTTCAGAGTTAAAACAGCACTGAAAAAAAGTGACGTGTGAGAAGTCCTCACACTTATGACCAGCATCCCCATGGTTACATGTTGTAAATCTGGGTGCTTACCAACCAACATGTATTTACAATGGTTGCAGCATCCGGCAGTCACATGTTCACCCGTGGTGGGTTGCTACCGCCAACCCGCCCAGACATCATCAGAAATGCTCTGCGCATGCACAGAAGCTTCTGCACATGTGCAGACGTATTGCATGTGTGCAAAGCACATGTGCACCCGCGCACCTGCGCACTCCCGTTCCCGAACCGGTAGCAAAGGTAAGTGGAACCCACTACTGATGTTCACCCTCTGCTACCTTTTCAGCTGGCTTCTGAGAAACAAATATCAACGGGGAAAGTCAGGTTCATTTAACAACCATATGATTCACTTAACAAGCTGGCTGGGGAATTCTGGGAGTTGGTGTCCATCCTCATAATTTTATGTTCGTAATATCGATATCCTCGTAATTAATATTGATAAATATATTTCTCTTTGCTTGCAATACTTTAAGTGATCTCAACATTAGAATGTCGATAATTTTAATTAATGTGTAAATATCCTTGCATCCAAATAACATAATATATCAAGATTTACAGTATATAATAAAAAGGGGAGTGGAAGGAGCAGCCCCCGTAACAAGTCAACTGCAATAATCCATAATAATGTTAATTATCTGGCTCTAGTCACACACTGCAAATAAATACCTCCGCTCTCAGCCTAGTTTAACCAATCTTAGCTAAAGACTTGGCCAGGTTAGTGTGAAGTCTCCTCCTCCTCCTCCTCCTCCTCCTCCAGAAGCCTTTCTTTTGAAAAAAGCTGGATAAAATTCTTTTATTTGTGGTTCTTTCTCACAATCCAACTGAAGGACACCTCTGAAGGAGAAGGATGAGCCATAATGAAGCACAATATGAAAATTAATCAAAGATGACACTGGAACTGATGTGAAAAATAATTCCTTTGGCAGAACACTGCCTTTTTTCTCAATGTAATACCAATTGTTTATCACTTGGAGTGTTCTTTAACGATTTGAGCAAAGTGAAGATGCTACTATTCAGTTATGAGAAAAGGGGGTAAAACAAAAATATTCAAGAAAAACATGGCCTTTCAATCTCTTCTCTCCTTTCTCTCTGTCTCTTTCTCAAAGCAGGAGAGGAAGGAAGGAAGGAAGGAAGGAAGGAAGGAAGGAAGGAAGGAAGGAAGGAAGGAAGGAAGGAAGGAAGGAAGGAAGGAAGGAAGGAAGGAAGGAAGGAAGGAAGGGATATGCAGTGACAGATAGACAGATACATACATGCCTCTGAGTCATGTCAGATCCAATGATTTCCTGGACATCTATGGAAGTATTTTGCTACTCCTCTTTGTGAATAATTTAGTTTAGGTTAGTGTAGTTTAGTTTAGTTTAGTTTTTCTTATTATTGCTCTACTCATGTAGGAGGATTGGCAGAACCTGGGGGGCAGAGTTAAAGGCAGTATCAGCCTAGAATCCATACATAGCCACAAGTGGAATAACTCACATCTGCCTTGAATTCCATTGACCCTTAACTACCTCCAAGCCAGAGGTGGGTTCCTGCCGGTGCGGTTAATAGCTGTTGTTCGGCGCAGAGCCGAAGATGCTGCTGCTGTTCATGGCGCGGGAGCTTTCCCTGGGCACTGCCGCCGCCTGCATGGACGCCGCCGTTTGCGTTCTTTTGCCCCCTGCACATGCGCAAAGCCTTCTGCATGCGCAGAGGGCAAAAGAACGCAAATGGCGGAGTCCATGCGGGCGGCGGCAGTGCCCGGGCAAAGCTCCCACGCCGCGAACGGCAGCAGCGTCTTCGGCTCTGCGCCGAACAACAGCTATTAACCGCACCGGCAAAAACAGGCAGGAACCCACCTCTGCTCCAAGTGGGTGCTAACTTAGGGTTAGTTGAGAAGATTCCTGTGCATTGGCATGAGTAGCAATAAATCACTTTAACTGGACCTTCACCTGGACCTGAACTTTTGCTCATGAGCATCATACATTCCCCATATACAGGTATAATAATAGACTTAACATACCTAATTCCCTCAATTGTTCATCCTACAATTTAGCCTCCAGAGCCCTTATCATTTCTTGTTGCTCTTCTCTGCTCTCTTTCTAAGGTATCAACATCTGTATTCTGCACAGCTCGCAGACTGTCTACCAAATATCTTTGAAACAGCCTCTCTGGTTTGCACTCAGCCACCTCCACTAGGTATGTGCTTCACAGGGCAAAATGAACATGGCAGGGAAGTTGAGTCAAATCAGCGCTAAAGTGTAGCATTCAGATAATGATTGCCAAAAGCTGTAACTTGTCAGCCTCCCAGAAAATGGTTCTGCAACTCTACAGGAAACGCCTGTCATTTCTTCTGAATTGCTTCCCCCTAAGCTGGCAAGCTTGCTGCAAGGAATCCAAGAGAGTTAAGACAAATGACAGCCATTTAGGATAGAAAGAGCTCAGAGGGAGAAAGAGCTGGGCTGTTGATTTGCCAAGACTATAAAAGAACTCCACTGTTCCTCTGGAACAAAGCCGATCCATTTTCGAAAGAGCCTTAAGCAAAGAAATCTCTAATCTGGATGGGCTTAATTCATGGGACAAGTTATCCTCAATTTACAATTGTAGGACGCCCTCCCCAGATTAAAATATTCTTTATTCTAAATATTAAGAGAGGCAGAACATTATATTTCCCCAGAGGAGAAATGGAGAAACATGCTCTTAAAGGCAGAAAGCAGCCCCAGTTTTCTGCATAGTAAAACAGCCCCCAGCAGATGCCTGAAGTCTTTCAGGATGAATATGTTGTGTCCATTAAGAAAGACTGAACCAATCTATTCAGAAATCAGCTCCAGCTGATGGAATTAAAATTTACATCCCCCCACCCAAATCCTAAGAACAGGACGTGATCTTTAGGACATAATAGGATTAACCCACCACCACTGAAATAGCAAAAGACACAAAGGCCCCTTCATTGCTCAATCCCAAGAATAGTTCAAAACTATAAAGATCCATCCACTAATTCAGCCATTTTGTCAGCTGCCCCAGAACTGCATGCTGTTGTTGGTTCTGTTCATCAATAAACAGAGACCTTCTTTCCATGTGGCCTCCATTTTATTTCAAGCATCTTTCTCCCGGTTTAGAACCGGACCGGATTTTTCTTCCAACACAATTATTCATTTAGTGACCATTCAAAGTTACGATGGCACTGAAAAATGTGTCCTATAACCAGTCCTCACCCTTACAATCGATACAGCATCCCTATGGACACATGATCAAAAGTTGTTGTTTGGTATCCAGCATGTATGATTGTCCCAAAGATGTTTTTTTTCCTCAAAAGGCAAACTGGACCTTCTTGGGGTTTTTTTTTTCCTTTTGAAAACCTTTCACTTCTCTGTTCCAATATCTGAGGGGCTGCCACAAAGAAGAGGAAGTCAACCTATTATCTAAAGTACCTGAAGGCAGGACAAGAAGCAATGGATGGAAACTAATCAAGGAGAGAAGCAACCTAGAACTAAGAAGTAATTTCCTGATAATTAGAAAAATTAATCAGTGGATCGACTTGCCTCCAGAAGTTTAGAATGCTCCAACACTGGAAATTTTTAAGAAGAGATTAGACAACATTTGTCTGAAATGTATAGGGTTTCCTGCCTAAGCAGGGGGTTGGACTAGAAGACCTCCAAGGTCCCTTCCAACTCAGTTATTCTGTTATTCTCATCCAAGAAGCTTCTTCACTTCAAACTAACTGGTGAGGAATGGAAAGATTTACATACTTTGCAATCATCTGGTCATTAGCACTTTGAAGGTTGGTTGTTAGCTCTCTTAAAATTATTGAGGGTTTATCTTATCCTCAGAATCACCCAAAACAAAGCTCAAACAGATGTGGCACCTTCCTAGGACTGTTGAAAGGACTGTGTTGTAGATCAGTGATCACCAACTGATGGTCCGTGGACCACTGGTGGTCCGCAAGAAAATTTTGGTGGTCCGCAGAAAAATTATTTGCATTTTTTATATTGCACTAAACCAGAGGTCCTCAAACTACAATCCCTGGGACAAGTACGTGCAATGAACGTTTGTGTTGCTGCAGAGAATCTCCTTCTTTGAGGACTTTTTGTGCGGGTCGGAGGAGGGGAGAAATTCTGACTTGGGGTCTGCTTCGGCCTCCTGGTGTGGGGCTTTGGGCGAAGGCTGGAGAGAAGTGCCGCTGGTGGCGAAGAGCCGGAGGGCCTTGTTCCAGTGGGACTACATCATGGCCTGGAGCTGGCTGACCATCTCAGCCCGCTGAGCCTCCAGGAGCCAGTACCTGGCCTTGCACTCCCACAGGTCTTCCCTCTGCTTGGAAAGCCTATGCTTGTAGTCCTCAGTGAGGTGTTTCTACTGAGCCTCCTTTTTCGGTCAGATCCAATTTGAACTGAACCAGCTGTTTTGCCAACTCTTTCTCATGGTGGCTGCTTAGCTCCAACAACTGCTTCCTGTTGGGGCCCTAAGGAACACGGGCGGGGAGGCAAGAAGTGGCTGGGAGGGGAGGGGCGAGTAGAGGCTGCCGAGGCGCCCCTCAGCATGAGTGACATGGAGTTGGCCACGCCCACCCAGTCACATGACCACCTAGCCACGCCACCCAGCCCGTCATTAGGCAGATCATATTAGTGGTCCGCGAGATTTAAAATTATGAATTTAGTGGTCTCTGAGGTCCAAAAGGTTGGGAACCCCTGTTGTAGACAGAGGATAGGTGGTGTCGTGTCCCTCCCCCTCTGTTGAGGGAGGGCTGTGGAAACCTGCCCAGGCTGGCCAGGAATAAGAAGTCAGCCACCAAAGTTCCTGTTACCATGGGGGGGGGAGGGTGTCATGCTCCTGTGGTCATAAGGGTGGGTGCATGGCCAAGCACCTAACTTTTGATCCTCTGATCACTGAAATGGTCAGAACTTTGGCAGGGATCATAGATCCTTTCATTCAGCACTGTCCTAATTTCCAAAAGTCATTGAATCAATGGTCATAAGTCAAGAGCTGCCTATATGTACACTTTGGATTCTGACCGTGCATAAAATATATGTAAGGAACCCAATAGGCCATTTGTGTAATATGTAGTCCTTCTCTCTCTTTCTTTTACAACTGACATTCAAATAATATATGTATTATGTCTTCTGTCTCTGGGGTTCCGCAAATACAAGTAAGTTCATTATAAGGGATTTGGGTAAACCTTATTTAACCATTATGGTCAGCTGCTCAAGTTTTGCTCAAGTAAATACCTCCCTAAGACACCTGAGCATTTCTCTGTTTAAATACAATTTGGAAGGTGGACTTATGGCGACTGATCCATTTCATCAAGCAACCAAGCTCAGGAAGATTGGTATATCAAATACGAATCTCCTGCTAACCAGGTTTCTTGTAAAGCTATTATCTCAGATCCAGAAAGGAATCTCACTGAGTCACAGACTTTTGTTGTTGTTGTTAGTTGCGAAGTCGTGTCCAACCCATCGTGACCCCATGGACAATGTTCCTCCAGACCTTGTCGTCCTCTACCATCCCCCAGAGTCCATTTAAGCTGACGCCGACTGCTTCAGTGACTCCATCCAGCCACCTCATTCTCTGTCTTCCCCTACTTCTTTTGCCCTCAATCTTTCCCAGCATTAGGCTCTTCTCCAGTGAGTCCTTCCTTCTCATTGCCATTCCCATAGCAGGAATCCCTTTGTTATTTTCTCTCGTGGAAGGAATAATAAATTGTTGTTGTTGTTAGTTGCAAAGTCATGTCCGACCCATCACGACCCCATGGACAACGTTCCTCCAGGCCTTCCTGTCCTCTACCATCCTCTGGAGTCCATTTAAACTCACACCGATTGCTTCAGTGACTCCATCCAGTCACTTCATTCTCTGTCGTCCCCTTCTTCTTTTGCCCTCAATCTTTCCCAGCATTAGGCTCTTCTCCAGTGAGTCCTTCCTTCTCATTAGGTGGCCAAAGTATTTGAGTTTCATCTTCAGGATCTGGCCTTCTAAAGAGCAGTCAGGGTTGATCTCCTCTAGGACTGACCAGTTGGATCGCCTTGCAGTCCAAGTGACTCGCAGGAGTCTTCTCCAGCACCATAAGTTCAAAGCCTCAATTCTTTGGCACTCAGCCTTTCTTACAGACTTTACGAGCCAGCTATATTCCAAGTTGCAATCTGTATAGATCTGTCTGAGACAAATTGTTCTGGATAGGATCGTTGACAATTCAGACAATCAAATTGTATCTGGGGCTTTTCATTTTTTTCAATGCCATTGTAACTTTGAATGGTCACTAAATGAACGTAAGGTGAGGACTACCTGTATTTCTGTAAGCCACCTGGAGTCACCATGAGTGAGTTGGGCAGCTCTATAAATGTTCTTAATAATAAATGAATAAGTATAGTAGACACTATTCAACAAACTACTGCTGGAAACTGTATATGTGAACCGAACAGCTACTGCTAGTGACAATAAATTTTATTTATTTATTTTATTTTATTTTATTTATTTGTCAACATGTGTACAAGATAACAGGTATGGTATAAACATAAACAAAAGCAAAGTATGTATAGGTAAATTTAGACAATAGGACAGAAGGACAGGGACGGTAGGCACGATGGTGCGCTTATGCATGCCCCTTACAGACCTCTTAGAAACAGGGAGAGGTCGATTGTAGACAGTCTAAGGTTAAAGTTTTTGGGGTTTGGGGAAGAAACCACAGAGTCAGGTAATGCATTCCAGGCATTGATCACTCTGTTGCTGAAGTCGTATTTTCTGCAGTCGAGTTTCGAGCGGTTTACATTGAGTTTGAATCTATTCAAACTCAATATAAACAATATAAACAATATAAAATTCAGCCCATCCTTCTCATTTTCTAATTGCTGGGCTTGTGGGCTATTAGAAAGAAAGATCAGATTGAGGGTGGATAGCAGAAAGCTGCCTCAATTCTGAGCTCCTATACAACAGATAAAGTTGGCTTGCCATGATGAAGAGTAAGATGCGAGTGGAGCATTTCCTTGGGGAGTGGGACCAGTGTTAGGGTCCATGCTGGGGACAGACTAAAAAAGTGTCTCTCAATCTCCACAAGTTTAAGCTGACTTCTGGGAGTTGAAGTCCACAAATCATGAACTTGCCAAGGTTAGAAACATCGCTCCATTAAGTCAGGCTAACAGAGCCTGGAAATGGCAGCCCTGTAAGTATCTAGGTGCCAAATTATACAGTGCTTAACAGGTCAGATAAATCAGCACTTAACTTGTCCCTGAAAATACAAACCTCATGGTATTGGTGTTACTTGTTCCCACAAGTCCATTAACTCTCAGGGCACTGTTTTCTGGACCAATTGCAATTTTTTGGGATCCAATCTGGGTTGGTCACCGGGACCAGAGGTTTTGACTTCCAAGCTCTTAGAGTTGTGGTGAAACCCATCTTCGGGGAACTTCTCTCTAAGTACTGTTGGAAGAAATGTCCATCTGGGTTCAGTTCCAAGTGGGGAGAAAGACACTGGAAACATGGAGACAGATTGAAAAGCTGGCTTAATGGTGGACTGGACCACATGGTTTGGAGGTCCTGGGCAAAAAAGGGAAGAGATGCTGAGAGTGCCTGGGTTGTATCCCCTTTGTTGGGTTTTGAATTTGAGCTTGTGTTCTGATTGGTTGTCAGACTCCCATGGGGCCATGCAGGGGTAACTTTGTAGGTTGTCTTTTGAGTCCCAGGCTTGGTTGACTCTTGCTGGGTGATGATGTAATGAAAGAGCTTTGGGCAATTCCTACTACGGCTCTGCCTGAAGGAGGTAGATCTTTGTTATGTAGAGTAGACTGGCCCAGGCCTTAATGGCCCATTGACAAAGGTGGGGGGGCTGAATTTTTGCCTCCCTTTTAGGGGAAATATTCTGCCCTTTTAATATTTCCTAAAACATCTCATTTTCCTAGGAGAGGGGTGGGTGCTAAATTCCTACAGTACCCAGATGATGGGATCCAGCACAAATCCGAAAGTTCAGAAGAGCTTTGGTGGCTAACCCAGATTGGAGCCTGCAACCTTATTCCGGGACACGTATATTCGCCTTCATTCAAATTTAATTTCCACATAGTTTTTAAAGGCCCCCTTGTGTGAAGTACACTGTAGTTGCAGTACAGAAATTTAGCATAATGCTTTTATGGACCCTGATACAGAGGTGGGTTCCTGCCGGAGCTGCCCAGTGCGCAGCTCCGATAGGGAGCGGCGGATTGCGCAACCGCTCCGGAGCCCTCTCTGCCGGTCCACCCGGTGCATCGCCATTTTTTTTCCAGTGATTTTCGGTGATTTTGGGTCGATTTTGCTTCTGCACATGCGCGGAAGCAAAATCGCACCAAAATCTCGTGAGGGGACGCGTGCAAGAAAGAGATTTTGGCAAGATTTTGCCTCCACGCATGCGCAGAAGCAAAATTGCGCCAAAATCTCTCTCACGCGCGCGTCCCCTCGCAAGATTTTGGCACGATTTTGTTTCCGCGCATGCGCAGAAGCAAAATCGCGCGAGGGGGCACACGCGCATAGCAAGCGCGCGGGCCCCCAAAGCGTGGAGATGCGTGTGCATGGCTCCGGCAGCGAGGTAAGTGAGCAACCTGCCCCTGCCCTGATACAAGTACCATATGAGATTTTTTTTCAGGTACCAAATTTCTCAAGTGTTATTAATTTAAAAACTGGAATTCTGTAGCTGTAGAATGCAGGTCAAGGCATCAAGGAATTAAACGAAGGAATTTGCTCTTCTCTTATCTAATTATCCACTGGCTATTCCTCTCAGTTTCTCTCTATTTTGTTTCCCCTTCTCCTCTTTTTCTTCTTTTAACCAGAGACTTGTAATATTTATACGAGTTCTTACTCAGGTAATGAAGCAAAGTAATTGAGCAATAATAGCTGTTCCTTCAAGATCCCAAAAAATAGATGGGAACACTGGAAATCAATGTGTATTCCATACAGTGGGAAAAAGGCCTATATTTCTTGAGGTGAAACATTTATTTGTTTTCTCATTTTTCCCCCCAGTAAGATGAAATAGCATATTTCCATTTATATAAGACCAATTATACATGGGGAGGCAGGAAGACTCAAGAGATTTTGCTGAACTGCTGGTTAATAAGACGTGTCTGAAATTTCTCTGAATGTGGTGGATTTCAGTGGTGAAAGGAAAAATAGACTTTCAAAGGAGAAGGGCAAGAAATTTCTGACCTCGAGCTGCTGGTTAATAGAAGATGTCAAGTATTAGTCCCTAAGAGAATCTCGGCTTTTATTTTTAAAGCTCAGAATATTTAGATTAGGAGTCAATGACTCGTCACTTCAGACCATCAAGGTATGCATTATTGGCAAAACTGGCCTCTTTATAAATTATAAATAAAATAATTGTTTTATTTATTTATAATCTAATGCTCATTCTGTTCTGGTTGCAACAACTCAAGGCATTTTGCCTAAAAAAATAAATAAAAACATCACAATATCGTTTAGGATAATACAAATTTTAAGCTAATCCAGTGGTTCCCAAACTTTTTCAGTCCACCGCCCCCTTGGTGCTACAAACTCATCCTCACCGCCCCCCCACCCCATCCCCTCAGGTGGGTGTGGCTTAGTGGTCAGGTGACTGGGTGGGCATGGCCAACTTGTAAAGTGTGGTGAAACTCACTTAACAACGCTCTTGCTTAGCAACCAAAATGTTAGGCTCAATTGTGATCATAAGCCTTTCTTTCGTTCTTTCTTTCTTCTCTACCTTCCCCCTTCTTTCTTTTTCTTTCTGTCTTTCTTCCTACCATCTTTATTTTTCTTTCTTTTCTTTCTTTCTGTCTGCCTTCCTTCCTTCCTACCATATTTTCTGTCTGTCTGTCTGTCTGTCTTCCTTCCTACCTACCATCTTTCTTTCTTCCTCCCTCCCTCTTTCTTTCCTTTTTCTTTCCTTCTTCCCTCCCTTCCCTTCCCTCCCTCCTTTCTTTTTCTGTCTTCCTTCCTTCCTACCATCTTTCTTTCTTTCTTTCTTTCTTTCTTTCTTTCTTTCTTTCTTTCTTTTCTTTCTATCTTCCTCCCTCCCACTTTCTTCCTTTCTTCCTTTCTTTTTCTTTCTTTCCTTCTTCCCTCCCTTCTTTTTCTGTCTGTCTTCCTTCCTTCCTTCCTACCATCTTTTTTTCTTCCTCCCTCCCTCCCTCTTTCCTTTTTTCCTTCTTCCCTCCTACCCTCCCTCCTTTCTTTTTCTGTCTGTCTTCCTTCCTACCTACCATCTTTCTTTCTTTCTGTCTTCCTTCCTCCCTCCCTCTTTCTTCCTTTCTTTTTCTTTCTTTCCTTTTTCTTTCCTTCTTCCCTCCCTCCTTTCTTTTTCTGTCTGTCTTCCTTCCTTCCTTCCTACCATCTTGCTTCCTTCCTTCCTACCATCTTTCTTTCTTTCTTTTTCTTTCTTTCTTTCCTTTTTCTTTCCTTCTTCCCTCCCTCATTTCTTTTTCTATCTTCCTTCCTACCATTTTTCTTTCTCTTTCTTTCTTTCTTTCTTTATTTCTTTCTTTCTTTCTGTCTTCCTTCCTCCCTTCCTCCCTCACTCTTTCTTTCTTTCCTTCCTTTTTCTTTCCTTCTTCCCTCCCTTCCCTTCCCTCCCTCCTTTCTTTTTGTCTGTCTTCCTTCCTACCATCTTTCTTTCTTTCTCTTTCTTTCTTTCCTTCTTCCCTCCCTCCTTTCTTTTTCTGTCTATCTTCCTTCCTACCTACCTACCATTGTTCTTTCTCTTTCTTTCTTTCTGTCTTTCTTCCTTCCTTCCTTCCTCCCTCTCTCTTTCTTTCTTTCCTTTTTCTTTCCTTCTTCCCTCCCTTCCCTTCCCTCCCTCCCGCCAGCCATGGCCAGGCCACCGCCGCTGCTAACCAAGGCCGATGGCTTGTTAAGCGTTCTCCGGGTCATGCACCAGGTCGCAGAGCGCCATCAAGGCTGGCTGCAGCATCAGCAGCTCGGGGTGCTGCAGCTCTTCACTGAGCTTGGGGAGGCCACGGCGGGCGAAGGCCACAGGCGCCTTGGTAGGGTCGATGTCGGGGGGCAGCTGGGCTGAGATCCATGGCTGCGCCATGCCAAAGGGGAGCCCGCCGAGTTGCTAGGCGCCGGGGACGCTGGGCGGGAAAGTCCGCGCATGCACAGGTTCCACGGCAGGGCCTTCCCATGGGTCTGCGAGCACTTGCCCAAGCAGCTTCGGGAGCGGTCGGCTTCCCTTGTCGCTGTGCCGCGCTCAGTACCTAGCACTTGTAACTCCGTTGCATTCCACGCTCTTGGGTGCAGGGCAGCCCATTCTGAAAGAAAACATCTCGCGTTTTCTTTCAGAATGGGCTGCCCTGCACACAAGAGCAAGGAATGCGAGGGAGCTTCAAGTGCTAGGTAGGACGCCCGTTGCGCGGTGGGACGCAGTTTGGGGTGACCAGTCATGCGGAGCGGGGGCTGGGCGGGCCGTGAGATGGGCATCATACCTAGCACTTGTAACTCCGTCGCATTCCATGCTCTTGTGTGCAGGGCAGCCCATTCTGAAAGAAAACATCTCACATTTTCTTTCAGAATGGGCTGCCCTGCACACAAGAGCGAGGAACGCGAGGGAGCTTCAAGTGCAAAAGCATGGCAACCCACCTACCACCCCCCTCGCCCCTCTCACCGCCCCCTATCACCACCCTTGCCTCTCACCGCCCCCCTAAGGGTTCCCACCGCCCCCTGGGGGGCGGTACCGCCCATTTTGGGAACCACTGAGCTAATCCGTTAAGGTCTATCCATCATCTGCACCGAAGCCCATTGGAACAAGATAGTCCTCACAGTTTTGCTGAATGCAAGCAAGGTAAAGCTGAAGAATCTTCTTGGATGAAAAGGGAAACGTCTTCAAAGAAAAACCAGAAAGTCCAGTTGCCTCTTGAAAAATCACCTTTGAGACAACCATGACATGGATAACTGAGAATCTCCATAGACATGTATTCCATAATATAGGGATCATCACAAAGAAGCCGCCTTCTACCACATAGCTCCCAGCGACCGGTAAGATCCCACAGAGTTGGTCTTCTCCGGGTCCCATCAGCTAAACAATGTCGGCTGGCAGGTCCATGGGGGAGGGCCTTCTCTGTGGCTGCCCCGGCTCTCTGGAACCAGTTACCTCCTGAGATCTGGACTACCCCCCACCCTATTGGCCTTCTGGAAAGCAGTAAAGACCTGGCTTTTCCGACAGGCCTGGGGCCGTTGAGCTTGCAGTGGTAACCAGCGAGATCTGGCCATGAATGGTATGCATGGGTTAAACTGTTTTTGAATTGTAAATTGTTTTTAAACTGTTTTCAGATGTTTTTGTACTATTTTTGATGTTTTGTATTTCTGTTGTGAGCCGCCCAGAGTCCCCTAGGGAGTTGGGCGGCATAGAAATTGAAGAAATAAATAAAATAAATACATAAATACATTTGGGCTCCTGTCAGAGTTTGCAGCACATCTGACCAGCACACAATTGAGGAGGTGGTCAAGCTATTTTCCAAAGCACCTGAAGGCCAGACAAGGAATAATGGATGGAAACTGATCAAGGAGAGATTCAACCTAGAAATAAGGAGGAACATTCTGACAGTGAGAACAATCAACAGATGGAAGAAGCTTGCCTTCGGAAGTTGTGGGAGCTTCATCACTTGAGACTTTCAAGAAGAGATTGGACTGCTGTTTGTCAGAAATGATGTAGGGTCTCCTGCTTGAGCGGGGGGTTGGACTAGATGACCTATAAGCAGAGGTGGGTTGCTCCCAGTTTGGACTGGTTCTTAGAACCGGTAGCGCTGGTGGCGGGAGGCTCCGCCCATCCACCCAGGATGCGGCGCGCGAACCGGCAATAAAGAGTTTTAGAACCCACTACTGCCAATAAGGTCCCTTCCAACTCTGTTAATCTGTTAAAATCTGTTAAAACGAACTTCAGCAGGATTCAATTATATATAAGAAGCTTCTTTATATACAATACCATACAGCAGAATCCAGAAGTACAGAGTTCAGAAGTACAGAAGTAATATTCACAGAAGCAAGATAATACAGAGGCAAGATATAATACAGAGACTCACTCATATATATACAGATCAGAGAACCTAAGCCACGCCCAGGCTCTGAGCCGTCTCTTATGGCCCCATACAAAAAAATAATGTTTCAGTTTCCAAACACTCCCCATTGGCTAACTTGTTACCATGTCTGTACAAACAATATCCATTGGCTGACCTGTTGCTATGCCTACACATTGGCTCACCTTGTTACTATGTCCTATTCCAGTTCATGAATATTCTGACAGATCCCACCTCCTTTGCTTCATCCCTTGATGGGGTCCCAGAGTAGCCCCTCCCCAAATCTATGGGATAATCATAGAACCACAGATTGTAGAACCACAGAACTGTGAAGTTGGAGGACACCACAACAATTACCTAGTCAAATTGTCTGCAATGTTCAGGACAATTAATTAAACCATCCTTAAGAGGGTGGGTTGTCCATTCTGTTATTAAAACCTCCAGAGATAGAAAACCCACCATTTCTGTTAGTACTAGATTGTTCCACTGCACAGTCTGAATCCGATCAAGACAAATGATCCTCTAAGATCGTATCAAACATCAGTTTCTTTACATGACAGTTGCCAAGAACTTGGGGTAAGATAATTGAAATGTTATGATGATCCTATGGAGTTTGGAAACTCCTGTTCCAGAAGACCTTGAAGGTGTGTCTCACTGTTAGAAAGTTTCCCCTTAATTCCAGGTTCGTTCTCCCTTTATTAGTTTCCAACCATCGTTTCTTGTCCTGCCCTCTGGTGCAAATTGTTTAGCTTAGTAACAGAAATTTTTGTTCAATTATAGTCGTAAATAGAGGACTACCTTTATAGGATAAAGACCATTGCCTGGCTACATGAAAGGCCTTTTATGATTCTGCATCTGCTGTGGTTTTTTTTTAAAATGTGTTTTTTTTAAGTTCATTTTAACAACGGCACATATTTTGATTTATTTTAATGTTGTGCACCACCCAGATTCAGAATGTGAAGTGGGATGAGGGAGGCCTGTAGAAATCAATCAATCAATATTGGTAATCCTTGTTTAACAATTGGCTTGTTTAGTTGCTGTTTAAAATTACGACGGTGCTGGAAAAGTAGATTTATGATCGGTCCTCGAACTTATGACAATTGTAGCAATGCCCTGGTCATGTGATCACAATTTGGATGCTTGGCAACCAGCTTGCATTAATCATGGTTTCAGCATCCTATGGTCACAGGATTGCCACTTGCAACGTTAACAGCCAGCTCTGAAAATCGAAGTCAATGGGAAATTGCAAATTGTATTTTTTTATTTTGTTTGTTTGTTTGTCATACATGTACGAGATAGTAGGTGTTTGTATAAACATAACATAAGCAAAAAAGTACAGATAAAGTAAAAGTACAGACCCAAGATGGCGCAGTGGTTAAATGCAACTACTGCAGGCTACTCCACCTGACTGCTAGTTCAGCAGTTCAGCTGTTCAAATCTCACCGGCTCAAGGTTGACTCAGTCTTCCATCCTTCCGAGGTGGGTAAAATGAGGACCCAGATTGTTGGGGGCAATATGCTGAACTCTGTAAACCGCTTAGAGAGGGCTGTAAAGCACTGTGAAGCGGTATATAAGTCTAAGTGCTATTGCTATTGCTAGATAAATGAGGACAATAGGACAGTAAGACAGGGACGGTAGGCACAGTGGTGCGCTTATGCACGCCCTTTACAGACCTCTTAGGAATGGGGTGAGGTCGACTGTAGACAGTCTAAGATTAAATATATTTAACCTTAAATATATATAATATATATATAATTAAATATATATTAGATGTTACATTTAACAACTATCAGGATTTACTTAATGACTGCAACACAACTGATATTATAAAGCAGATACAGTCACGTGATATTTCATTTAATGACCACATCACTTAGGGATGGAGTTGCTGGTCCCAAATGCTGTTGTTAAATGAGGACTGCCTGAAAATAAATTTGGAAAGACTTATAAGATGAGCTGTTCAGATGCCAGACTAATTCAGAAACTGGCCTGGAAGAAACTGGATTATTACTGAATGTTTTACAGAAATGGATTTGACTTATTCTAAACTTGGGAAAATAAAGCCTGGGACAGCTGACTTTACTCCAATAATTATGTGTGTGTGTGGTTTTTTTGTGTGTATGTGCGTACATGCATGCGTGCTTAGTTTTAATACATTTAATTTTATGTTTCTGTTTGCTCTGGAGTTGAGGGCTCAATCCACATAAAAGCATAAAGAAATAAACACACTAAAAATCAATAAACCATGGAAATTGCAGCAACCCAAACTGTCCCTCCCAAGGAACACACACACACACACACACACACACACACACACACACACACACACACACACACAAACTGTTCAGTCTCTTTTTTTTCTTTTCCTGGGTTTTATACGAATTCATTCTGTAGTGTGGCTGCATTATTATGTTTTTTCCAAACACTTACAAAAGTATCACTTGGAGGCAGAAATTAGTAGGTTGAAGGGGCAGTGAACTGAAATTGAATCTTAGCAAATTGGAGGCGTGAGAATTGACAGTTCCTCAGTCTTGTAAATTAAAGGAGCCGCTCACTCCGGATGGGGCTACATTCACTCTGAAATAGCAATTGCATTGTTGCAGGAGAAGAGAAGACAGAACTGGGAAGTGGAGTTAAACGTGTTGTCAGCTTAGAGTCCTAATGTTGCCAAAAGAGATCCAAGTTCAACCCCTCCTGAATTCTGTTCACCCTTATCTGGTGCCAATTTAGTACTGAATTTTAGATTACCAGAGTAATGGTTCATATGTTAAGTTGCAGTACAGAGAATTTAGGATGGGATAGGATAGGGTGGGGTATGGTAGAGTAGAGTAGGGTTAGGATAGATGGTATGTATGTATGTATGTATGTAGGTATGTAGGTATGTAGGTATGTAGGTATGTAGGTAGGTATGTAGGTAGGTATGTAGGTAGGTAGGTAGGTAGGTAGGTAGATAGATAGATATATAGGTAGGTAGGTAGGTAGGTAGGTAGGTAGGTAGGTAGGTAGATAGGTAGGGATGGATGGATGGATGGATGATAAGAGGATAGGGTAGGGTTAGGATAGGGTAGAGTAGGGTTAGGATAGATGATAGGTAGGTAGGAGATAGATAGATAGATAGATAGATAGATAGATAGATAGATAGATAGATAGATAGATAGATAGATAGATAGATAGATAGATAGATAGATAGATAGATAGATAGAGATGGATGGATGGATGGATGGATGGATGGATGGATGGATGGATGGATGGATGGATGGATGGATGGATGGATGATAAGAGGATAGGGTAGGGTAGGGTAGGGAGGGTTAGGATAGATGATACGTAGGTCAATAGGTAGGTAGGCAGATAGATAGATAGATAGATAGATAGATAGATAGATAGATAGATAGATAGATGGATGGATGGATGGATGGATGGATGGATGGATGGATGGATGGATGGATGGATGGATGGATGGATGGATGGATGGATGGATGGATGGATGGATGGATGGATGGACGGACGGACGGACGGACGGACGGATGAGAGAGAGAGAGAGAGAGAGAGAGAGAGAGAGAGAGAGAGAGAGAGAGAGAGAGAGAGAGAGAGAGAGAGAGAGAGAGATAGGGATGGATGGATGGATGGATGGATGGATGGATGGATGGATGGATGGATGGATGGATGGATGGATGATAAGAGGATAGGGTAGGGTTAGGGTAGGGCAGGTTAGGGTAGGTAGGGTTGGGTTGGGTTGGGTTGGGTTAGATTAGATTAGATTAGATTAGATTAGATTAGATTAGATTAGATTAGATTAGATTAGATTAGATTAGATTAGATTAGATTAGATTGATATTCTCATCTTCTCACCCTCCTTCTTCATTGCTAAATCTGTTCTTGGAATACAGTTTTCCTCACTGAGTGATCCTTACACACCACTTTTGAACCTAGCTTGCTTTTCAGATTCCAGATCTGTGCCCCCTTGACCTAATTCATTTACATGGATATGGTTTGAAGACAGAGGGAAATGCAGTGTGAGCTTGCCTGTTCTGAATTCTCTTTCCAGAGAAAGCCAGTGGGATTTCTATCACTTGGATACAGGACTGGATTTCTGGCCCCATTATCATCATTGTGCGGTTCTTTCTTTCAAAGCAAAATACTCAGTGTAGCATATTTGATGCCTGAGTCAGAATTCCATTTTGTACCAGACTTCTAAAGCTGTCAGGCATACAAAGCCGATTCCTTTGAAGACTGGTTTCTCTTCCCCGCCCCAAAATTTCCCCGTGGAAAACTATAGCGTTACAATTTAAGTAATCCCCATAGAAATAATTTACCTTTGTCCTGCAGTCTTTCAGATCTACGGCACCAAACAGATGGCCTCCGATAGTTGACAGTCAGCGCATTCTAATCTGAAGCGTCTCCCCGTCTTCTTCTTCTTCTGGATACTGAAAAGCCTGCACATAAAAAGAAGGGAAACGACCAAAACAAAAAACCCACAGTTGGGGACAATGATTGAAGTAGACTTACCACATTAGGAAATTCTGCATTTAATAGACATGGTTTTGCAGGAAATCCAAAGGTAAGAAATGACAACGGGGGGGGGGGGAATAAATATTTTGAGCCTATTGAAACTTTTGATTGTGGTTCTTTTGCTTCGCCGATATCAGAGCATAAGATGTACATGTACTGGAGATTGTGGTCCAACTTGGTGACATGAGTAACCAAATAACAGAGTTGGAAGGGATCTTGGAGGTCTTCTAGTCCAACCCCCTGCTCAAGCAGGAAACTATACCATTTCAGAAAACTGGCGGTTCAGTCTCTTCTTAAAAACTTCCAGTGTTGGAGCACCCACAACTTCTGGAGGCAAGCCGTTCCACTGATTAATTGTTCTCATTGTCAGGAAATTTTTCCTTGATTTTAGGTTGGGACTCTGTTTGATAAGCTTCTGTGGGAAGTACACCCCAAAAGGACAGTGCCAGAAACCTCAGAAAACAGTGCCAAGGGACTCAAGCCAGCCCTTCCCCCTTTAAGAAAACTAAGAAGCACCCGCTGAAAGGAAAAACTCAGAGCAGTCCTGAGCTGCATAAATAGAGGGATACAATCAAGGACCAGAAAGGTACTAGTACCACTCTATAAAGCCTTAGTCAGACGACACCTAGAGTACTGCATCCAATTTTGGTCACCACACTACAAAAAAGACATTGAAACCCTAAAGAAAGGGTTTGACCCACTAGAGAACATTTAAAGAATTCAAAAGGGAGGAAAGAAAAGCGAGCCAGATCGTTTTTTGGCACAGAGGATCTGGGATGGTGTCTTTGATCTCTAAACTCCGTTCAAGGGGGAGGGGGAAAGGCTGGGGGGAAATGGTTAAAGTGAATTAAAACGTAGTGTGCTGACAATCTCATTCATATACTCTGGCACATCAGAGAGATCATTTTTCCCTTGGGATATTTATTTATTTACTTACTTACTTACTTACTTACTTACTTACTTACTTACTTACTTACTTACTTACTTACTTACTTATTTATTTACTTGCTTGCTTACTTATTTACTTACTTACTTACTTACTTACTTACTTACTTATTTATTTATTTATTTAGTGAGATTTATATACCGCCTCACAGTGCAAGCACTCTCTAAGTGGTTTACACCAGTAAGCAATGTATATTTATATTGCCCCCAACAATCTGGGTCCTCGTTTTACCTACCTCGGAAGGATGGAAGGCTGAGTCAACCTTGAGCCTGGTGAGATTTGAACCGCTGACCTGCGGATCATAGTCAGATAAAGTGGCCTGCAGTACTGCCTCTAACCCAGTGATGGCGAACCTTTTTTTCCTCGGGTGCCGAAATAGTGCGCGTGCACGCTATTGCATGCACGTGCGTGCCCACACCCATAATTCAAAGCCCCTCACTTGCCCCACCCCCCTGAACATGCATATGTGACCGCCCCACTCCCCCGTTTCCCGACTTCCAGTGGGCCTGGTGGGCCCATTTTTCACCCTCCCCAGGCTCCAGAGGCTTTCTTGGAGCTTGAGGAGGGCGAAAACACTCCCCCTGCCACCCTGGAGGCCCTCTGGAGGCCGAAATCGCCCTCCCAGAGCCTCTGTGTGAGCCAAAAATCAGCTGGCGAGCACCCACATGCGCACTGGAGCTGAGCTAGGGCAACGGCTCGCGTGCTGGCAGATATGGCTCCGCGTGCCACCTGTGGCACCCGTGCCATAGGTTCGCCATCACTGCTCTAACCGCTGCGCCACCTCGGCTCTTATTGATTTGGTTAGGGGTTTTTTTTTCATCACCACCTGATTCCAAACAAAATGAAGAGCATTTACAAGAAGTTCAAAGGAAGAGGCACTTTTATAGGCAAAGAGCATAATAAGAGCTATTTTCAGAGGTGTCCACACGTTTGTTGTTGTTAGTCGCGAAGTCGTGTCCAACCCATCGGGACCCCATGGACAACGTTCCTCCAGGATTTCCTGTCCTCTACCATCCCTGGGAGTCCATTTAATCTCATGCCGACTGCTTCAGTGACTCCATCCAGCCACCTCATTCTCTGTCGTTCCCTTCTTCTTTTTCCCTCAATCTTTCCCAGCATTAGGCTCTTCCCCAGTGAGTCCTTCCTTCTCAGGGGTGTCAAAATCTGCAAGATGGCAAGTGAGGTTTTTGGAGTTGAAAGCCCATCCTTTGGAAACGGGATTCAGTCAACTACCATTGTGCAATTTTTGACCCTCCCACACACTCCTCCCCTTCTCTTCCCCTTCCCTCCTCCTCTTCTCCTTCTTCTCTTTCTCCTTCCTTCTTTCCTTCCTTTCCTTCCTCCCACTCCTCCCTCTTCTTCTCCTTACTCTCCTATTTCTCCTTCTTCCTTCCTTCCTTCCCTCCTTCTCCTCATCTCCTTCTCCTGCTTTCTCCTTCCTTCCTTCCTTCCTTCCTTCCTTCCTTCCTTCCTTCCTTCCTTCCTTTCCTCCTGCTCCTCCCTCTTCTTCCTCTTCTTCTCCTTCCCGTCCTCTTCCTACTTCTCCTTCCTTCCCTTCCTTCCTTCTTTCTTTCCTTTCCTTCCTCCCACTCCTCCCTCTTCTTCTCCTTCCTATCCTATTTCTCCTTCCTTCCTTCCTTCCCTCCTTCTCCTCATCTCCTTCTCCTGCTTTCTCCTTCCTTCCTTCCTTCCTTCCCTCCTGCTCCTCCCTCTTCTTCCTCTTCTTCTCCTTCCCGTCCTCCTTCTCCTTCTCCTTCCTTCCTTCCTTCCTTCCTTCCTTCCCTCCTGCTCCTCCCTCTTCTTCCTCTTCTTCTCCTTCCCGTCCTCCTCCTACTTCTCCTTCCTTCCTTCCTTCCTTTCTTCCCTCCTGCTCCTCCCTCTTCTTCCTCTTCTTCTCCTTCCCGTCCTCCTCCTACTTCTCCTTCCTTCCTTCCTTCCTTCCTTCCTTCCTTCCTTCCTTCCTTCCTTCCTTCCTTCCTTTTCTCCTTCTCCTCTTCCTCTTCCTCCTCCTCCTCTCCTTCTCCTCCTCTTTTGTTGTTTAAACAAAAATGGCTGTTTTTGTTCCTGTACGAATTCATACTGGATTTCCTGGCAGCTTTGCCCAAATGCCCCTGGGAACAAATGTTTCAAGATATAATGGCATTTCCCTGGACATTTGACAACCAGACACAATGCAAGCCTCATTGTTAAAAATGATAGGTGAAAACAGCCCTCTCCTTCATACACAAATTACTGTGGAAATGAGAGGACTAAAGAGTTCAGGCTGATTCTAATTTTAATTATTCTCTTTAGGTTGAATTCTTTAGTCTACTATTAATGCTTTCTTTGTCACAGTAGCTGGCCTCAGAACACCGCTGCCTGAGCTTTGTTGGACTCCCAATGTATGTGTATAAAAATATGGAAAATGTGATTCTAGTCTTATCTTGTTCCAAACTAGAGATGAGCTGGACTTCGGTTCTGAAGCTGAAAAGGTTATTTGAAGCAGGCGTGCACATTGTTGGTACCTCCTTAAACAAGGAGAGTATCTTTTCTTGGACCAGAACAATGGTTGCATAATCCTAAGAAAATTCATAATTAAGTTTAGAGGTTCCGACAGAGAATGACATGGTTCTTTGGAGCAGACATGAAGTTTCCAAACATTTGCTGTTGAGTATCAATGTTTTCTCCAATTTGAGATACGGATGTCAGGGTTCCAAGTAATAGATCCATAGCAAGCAAAACTCCGAGGCAGGTGGATTCCTCAAACGACAGCTTTATTGGAAATTTCATATTGGCACATATCTGGTGAAAACTGACTCTGAGGGTTCCCGTGGTTTTCACCTAATTAAAAATAAAAGTTATTTCACTTTCTCAAAACAATGAGTCACATGGTCCGATCACAACTCCATTTGGTTGCCTGGTAACATCCCCCTCCTTTGACCAGGTGTGAGAATGTCCTTGATTCCCAAGAGAAAGTATTTTGTTTTGGCTACAGGGTCCCAACTATCTCAATTCCCCCCTCCCTATCCCTCAGCTCCAGTGTGGCAACACTGAAGCGCCAAGATGGTTTCAGTCAGGTCAGCTTCAGGGTTGACAATGGACTTCAACTCCCAGAATTCCACAGCCAGCAAGAGTGGATGCCTCATACAATATGCTGGCTCTGGAATTCTGGGAGCCAGCATGTTGTATGAGACATCCACCCCTCCTGGCTGGGGAATACTAGAATTCACACCTCTTCAAGTTGACACGGTTGAGAAACACTGGTCTACATGACAGAATTTGGGCAGAAAAGTAAGGTAGGAAGGAAAATGGCCTGAAGAAGGGGTCTAGGACAACTCGCCATGGCCATCTTGCCGCAGCCGTCTTGCCACAGCCAACTTGCCATGGGACAATTCCATGCGGGATATCTCAACGCGATAAATGTTATACACCACTGTTTCTTTGACATTATTTCCATTTTTGTCAATGGAAGTAATGACAAAGGAACAGTAACTGATAACATTTATCATGTTCAGTTATCATGCATGGAATTGTCCTGCAGCAAATTGTTGTGTAGTGAGTTGGCCGTGGCAAGATGGACATGGTGAGATGGCTGCAACAGATTGGCCGTGGTGAGATGGCCATGTTGAGATGGCCACAGTAGATGGTCATCATGAGCTGGCCACAGCGAGAGGCCGTGGCATGCTGGCTGGGGCGAATCGGTCCATTCCGCTCAAGATGAGGAATGGAGCTGTCAGCAATAAGAAGACTGCTTATACTTAGACTGATAGGATGCGTGGGGGAGAACTTTGGTGCTGAAAATCACATGAAAAATAAACTTAGCCCAGCTAACAAGCATCCACCCGGGAAGCAAAGTCCTCTCTTCTTTACACAATGGTGCGTCTACAATACATACATCACTTGCTAGAGAATGTGGGTTGAAACACTAGCAATCTGTCATGGGAAAACAAAATCCTCGTTCAACAGCCACCTGTTACAATGACCTTGGTTCCCACAGGAATTTTCTTTTGTTTTGACTGCTAGTTAGGCTATCTACTTCCCCCCTCCCTTCCCCCTCTCAGGCTTCATGCAACTATGAGGCAGCACAAAATGGCTTCAGCCAGGTTCGCTTCAGAGTTGACATATTCAAGGGTAGTGTCATGGTTAAAGTATGGCTTAGATTTGCAATCTGAGGGGAAATTATTCTGTTATGTGAAATGTACGAATGAGTGGGGATGAGAGAAGTGGATATAGATAGTCCTTGACTTATGACCACTGTCAGAATTTGCATTGCTAATGAAGATGATTGTTAAGTGAGTCACCTTCGATTTTACAAGTTTTTTTTTTTGGCTGCGGTTAACCCAATAGCGCGTTTTCAAAAGGCAACTGGACTTCGTTTTTCCTTGAAGATATTTCACTTCTCATCCAAAAAGCTTCTTCAGTTCTTCAGTCGGAACCGAAAAAGCTTCTTGGATGAGAAGGGAAACGTCTTCAAAGAAAAACCAGAAAGTCCAGTTGCCTTTTGAAAAAGCACCTTTTGGGACAACCATGACCTGGATGACTGAGAATCTCTATAGACATTTAGCTATGCACTTTGGGATGAACAGCCTTTGAATGGTACGGGAGAATGAATGGATTTCCAGAAAAAATACAGAGTATAGGAACCATTTGTGCTTCAGTTTGAGATGCAGAAAACACAGACTCATCCCCAACAGCCTGTGCCTGTCTTCAATAGTGAAGGGACACAGGGCAGAAAAACATCCTGCAGAAAGAATAGCTCCACAACACAGTTCCAAGAAGCCTCCACACCCATTTGCACTACTTGAGTGACCCTGAGGACACCGATAAACCCCCAAGTGGCCTCCACAACTCTCTAAAAGAATGCAAATGACCATCTGTCTGCAAGGATTATAAATCCTTCCATTCCCCATCCTCCAGTCAAGAGCTGAAGAAATTTCTGGGATGAGAAGTGACATGTCTTCAAGGAAAAACAAAGTCCAGTTGAGACAACCATGAACTGGATGACTGAGAATCTCCATAGACATTTGCTATGCTTAAGCGAATCACTGCATGAGTTAAGTGAATCATGCGGTCAATAAGCGAATCCAACTTCCCCCATGGACTTTGCGTGTTGGAAGCCTGCTGGGAAGGTTGCAAATAGTTATCACATGACCCTGAGGTGCTGCAACCATCATAAATGTCACCATTAAAGCCCTTCATCACTTGGAATGTTTCAATGAGGTCCCACTCATCATCTTCAGGCTGGTATTTTTGGCTTCATGCTTATGCGGACAAAGCGTGGTCAGAGCTGCCTTCTTTCTATAAATATTGGTGGGGGTGTGTGGAGTGCTGGCTTAGTTGCTGTAAGCGGGTTGGTTGGCTGTGTGGTAAGAATATCTATAGAAAGAAGGCAGCTCCAACCATGCTTTGTTCGCACAAGCACGAAGCTGAAAACACCAGCCTGAAGATGACGAGTGGGACCTCGTCGAAACGTCGCCAAGATACTCTCAATCTTACATGGGAAAAGACCTGAATATACCAAGACCTGCATATATATATACATATATATATACATACACACACACACATACACACATACACTCACACACATGGTGAAATCTACTTACCTTCCCTACTGGTTCGGAAGTGCACGCTTTTCCACCCGCAGTCCGCTCGCGCGCGTGCTTTTTCACCCTCTGTGCATGCGAAGAATGCTTTACGCATGTTCAGAGGGTAAAAAAAAGAAAATGGCAACATCCAGGAGGGTGGGCGGAGCCTCATGCTGCCGCCGCTTGAACCACCAGCTGCCGCCGCTACCGGTTTGCCCGAACTGGGCACGAAACCGGTAGCATTTCACCCCTGATATATATATATATATTTATCAGCAAAAAATGTTACACATACATACAATATAGTTTGTCGCCTATAAAAAACTGCCTGGATGGCCCCAGGAGGGGCCGAAAGGCAAAAGGAAGCTGTGATGTTTCCTTCCATACACCAGGATGACTCGACAGAAACATTTATAACCCTTTCCTGGTGAAGAGCTGATAGGGAAGAGAATCTTGTGGCCTAGAGGTTAAAACTACTGCCTTACAAGAAGACTGCCCAGGTTGAAATCCCACTAAGGGTATGGCTATCTGACGAGAGCAAAATAGCTCGAAATAGAGCTATAATAGTCTCTCTTTATTTTCATTTATCAGCAAAAAATGTTACATACATACATACATACATACCAGTGGTGGGTTCCTACCAGTGCGGTCCACTCTATAGCACTGGTAGCGGCCCACTGGTGACGTCACAGTACCGGTGCGGTTGGTTGCCGGTGCCTGGGCACTGCCATTTTTCAAAAAAAAATGTTTTTACATTTAAAAAAAAAATTTCTTCTGCGCATGCCCAGAAGCCGAGCTTCCGGCACTGTGCATGCGCTGCCTTCCTACCCCACAGTGAGTCCAAGCAGGGGAGGATGGCTGAGGGAGCGCGTGAGACGCTGAAAGAACGGGCGGCAGGAGCTATCTCCATTCCCCTCCCTTCAGCAGTCCGAGAAGCCACGAACGCGCGGTGATGATCCTAGGCATTTTCGCACGTTTGAGGCTTCTTGAGCTGCTGAGGGGAGGGGGAATGGGCGGCAGGACCTATCTCAGTTCCCCTCCCTTCAACAGTCTGAAAAGCCACGCCCAACTGGTCACATGGCTGGCAAGCCACACCCACAAAATAAGCCACGCCCACAGAGTGGTAGTAAAAAAATTAGGAACCCGCCCCTGATACATACATACACACACACACACACACACACACACACACACACACACACACACACACACACACACACACACACACACACACATATATATATATATATATATATATATATATATATATATATATATATATATATATATATATATATATATATATATAAAGGAGAAAGCTGCATCTGAAAACCACTCATGGGGAGAACAAATCTCTCATCCGTATGTTTGTGATTAAGCCGAGATCTTTTTGTGCCCTTAAGTGGAAATGAGAAATGAGAATCTGCTACTTTTTGTCGATTCTTAGTAAGTCCCAAGCTGGCAAAGCAATCATCTCCTCTTAGAAATCCCTGCTTTTCTTAATGCCATCCTCCCTGAAAGAACCTTGTCAGCCCCAAGCAGGCTTTTTCTGTAAATATCATGGTAGAGGAGTCTGACATTTTCTGGACTGCTCTTTAGTGTTAATAAGTGTTAATAAAAGATTCCTAGAACAGGGTAACCTTTTCACAAAGTATTTGTAAATGCCAAAAACTGCATTAACCACACACACACACACACACACACACACACACACACACACACACACACACACACACACAGTTTCAGGCAGCAGTTGAACAACTTTGCATGCAATTATGAAGTGGAGCTCTTGCCTCACAATCAGGAGGTTGTGAGTTCAATCCTAGGTAGAGGCCGATGTATGGTCTCCTGCTTGGGCAGGGGGTTGGACTAGATGACCTGCAAGGTCCCTTCCAACTCTGTTTATCTGTTAAAAAGAGGCATGATGGCTTAGTGGCTTAATGACGGTGGAGATGGTCTCTGTTCCGGCGGTTCGAGTTCTAGCATTGCGTGTCCGGGTGAGCTCCCGTCACTAGCCTCAGCTTCTGCCCAATTTGAGGTTCGAATGCATATTCTAGGTGAGTAGATAAAATAGGCACCACTTCGATGGGGAGATGAGCTGGTGCTCTATGCAGGCAGCCAGATTCCTTCCCTCTGAACCTTTCTTGTTGTGAGGCCTCTGTTTGTGAGGCAACTCCAGGGAGGGAGGGGGCCTTGGATGATGCTACTGGAAGAGCCGCTTGTCTTTCTTTCTGGTGGGAAGCCAGCTCGCCCTCTTGTGGCATGCCATGGGAAGCACACAAACATGTACCTGACAGAGCTGGTAAACCAGCAGCCAAACCACTACTCTGAAATTGCATTGTAGCCTCCTAGCTAATGTATCAACATCATACGCTAATAATAATAATAGTGGTAATAAAAACCAGTTGATTAAATGAGATGATGCTGAGATTTTGTCTGCCTCATCTGTAGGTAAGGCATGAAGAATTTCTCATTATGGCTTCCATTCAGGGGTGAAATCCTCCCGGTTCGATCTGGTTCGGACAAGTAGGTAGCAGTTGCGGTGGCTGGTTCGGAGAACTGGTAGCAATGGCAGCACAAGACTCCCCCCACCCGCTCCAACATAATCACTTCCTGGTTTTAAAAAAAACTTTTAAAGCCTTTTTTTCCCTGCCAGTTCGCCTGAAAGAAAGAAAGAGAGAGGGAGGGAGGGAAGGGAAGGGAAGGGAAGAGAGAAAGAAAGAGAAAGAAAGAGGGAGGTGTTAGAAGGAAAAAATCAGGACTCACTTTCCAGCCGGGACATCGCTTGGCAAAAAAGAAAAACAAATGCTGTCACTTTAAATCAGGAGTCTCCAAACTTAGCCACATGGCTGGCTGAGGAATTCTGGGAGTTGAAGTCCACAAGTCTTAATGTTGCAAACTTTGGAGACTCCTGCTTTAAATTGAAAAGCCTTCTGATTCTACTACTGTGTTTTGTTAGCTGCCAAATCTTGCCTTGGGGAAATTTCAAAATATCCCATCTTGAATGGGTTTTCTAGGGATTTGTTTGCCTGCTTGTGTGAATGGAGGGAGGAAGGGAGGGAGGGAGGACCACAAACCTGGCTGGCACTAGACACAACTTCAGAGAATTCTTTGAAACAGCACAGCAAAGGCTGGAAGGGACCTCAGAGGTCATCTAGTCCAACCCCCTGCTCCCTGGCAAAATGGACTGCTAAACTGGCCGCACCCACCCAGTTGATTGATGACACTGGGGTGGGCAATGAGAGATAGTAAAGGGAGGGAAAAGTAGAACTTAGGGATTTTGGTGCACAATTCTCAGTTCTGGCTTTGCAATACTGCAGTTTTCTTGACCTCTAATAAACTATAGCTTTCTCAACAAATGAAGCCAAGATGTGTTTTTATTTAGAGGCTTAAGTAGTGGTAGGTCCAACAATACCTTTGATTTCACTGTATCCATGGACTGCTTCATCTATCACTTTTTGCTCTTTAATCTTCTCAACTCTTTTCGTGATGTTATCATCAGAGGTGTTATTCAGCCGGTTCGGGCCGGTTCGCCCGAATCAGTAGCGGAAATCGAGGGTGGGCCCACCCCAGCGCCCCAGTGCCCCAGCGCCCCAGTGCCCCAGCTCTATTCTATTTGGGCACGTTTTTGAGGCCGGGCACATGCACGGAAGGCTCGCGTGCAACTAAAGCTCATGCGTGGGCGGTCTTGCGCATGTGCGGAGGTGGTACGTGCGAGTGAAGCGAGCATGCACACGCGCTCACATTTGCGAACCGGTAGGGAAGGTAAGTGAAAACCATCCCTGGTTATCATCCACATCCAGGCAAGCTTCCCATTCCTTGCAATCCAGTCACTATTTCTCCCATACCGCTAGTCCTCAGCCTTATAACCATTCGGTTTTAGAAAGGCACTGAAAAAGTGACTTTATTTCTATAGTAAAGAGAGAAATAGTGATTGATTGTGAAAAGAAATTGCTGGGGGCAAATTTGAAAGATTAAACGTTCACAGTTCGAAAGGGAAATGTTCTAATGTTGTCAAAAAATTTGCCGACTTACGCAGTGAAAGTTTCCCCCCTCCCCCACTTTTTGACTTTCTTTCGCTCACTTTTGCCTTCACTCTTCTGACTTTTCTATCCACCCCTGCTGTAGTTCCCCAACTGCAGGTCACCTTCCTTGCAACAGACAACTTCAGAGGCTAATCAAATTGGACATTGATCTCGAATTTAATTGCTCTTCATTTACAGAATTCCTGCACTGCTGTGTATGTTAAGACAAGCAATCTTTTTATAGTTCCCGTCCTGTTCTCTTTGTTCACCAAGTTCTCCCAAGGATCATTAAGATTTAGGCACAGCTTTCATTCATGTGTTACATAAACAGACCCACTTTCACTTCCATTGGAGGGAGAATGTCTACATCAATTCAATTGATGGATGCAAATCTTCCGTATCAGAAATGTCTTCTCCAAAAATCTTAGTGACTTCCCTTCATTGATTCTCACCGGCTACTAAGTTCAATGAAAGGAACAAAATCTGGAATCGATCTTGGTAAGGAAACATCACTAGACATCACCAAAGTCTAAATTCCAACTACAATAGTCCTTTTTTAGCCATCGCAATTGTGACTGGCAACTCAGTTGTTAAACAAAACGGTCGCCAAGGGAAACCGTTACTATGCTTATGATCTTAGTTCAGCTTTCCTTTGCTTTACAGACCTGCAAAGGTCATTATTGCAAGGATTGGGTTCAAAGTTACTTTTTCAGCAGTGTCAAAACTGAAAATGGTCGTTAAACGAGGCAGTCGCTAATCCAGGATGACCCGCACACATTTCATCCCTTTTTTCATTCCATTTATATCCTGTTGTTTTATTTCTAGCAAGCCGAAGACAGCTGGCCACTTAAGAGGATGCAGTCACAGAGGAAGGATTTTGCAACACAATATTAAAAACACAATTGTTAAAGAATTCAAATCGATGTAGTCCTTCAATTACGACAGTCCGTTTAGTGACTGTTCAAAGTTACACTGAAAAAAGTGACTTATGACCATTTTTCCACACTTACAACCATTGCAGCAGCCCGATGGTCATAGGATCAAAAGGGGATGGAAGGGGAGGAGAAAAGAAAAGAAAGGAAAGGAAAGGAAAGGAAAGGAGAAAAAAGAAAGGGGAGGGGGAAGGGGGAAGGGGGAAGGGAAGGGGAAATGGGAAAAGAGAAAGGGAAAGGAAAGGGGAAAGGAAAGGAAAGGAGAAAAAGAAAAGGGAAGGGGAAAGGGAAAGGAAGGGAAAGGAAAGGAAGGGAAGGGGAAAGGAGAAAGGGGAAAAGGGAGGGGGAAGGGAAAGGAAAGGAAAGGAAAGGAAAGGAAAGGAAAGGAAAGGAAAGGAAAGGAGAAAAAGAAAAGGGAAGGGGAAAGGGAAGGGAAGGGAAGGGGAAAGGAAAGGAAAGGAAAGGAAAGGGGAAAGGAAAGGAAAGGAGAAAAAGAAAAGGGAAGGGGAAAGGGAAAGGAAGGGAAAGGAAAGGAAGGGAAGGGGAAAGGAGAAAGGGGAAAAGGGAGGGGGAAGGGAAAGGAAAGGAAAGGAAAGGAAAGGAAAGGAAAGGAGAAAAGGAAAAGGGAAGGGGAAAGGGAAGGGAAGGGAAGGGGAAAGGAAAGGAAAGGAAAGGAAAGGAAAGGGGAAAGGAAAGGAAAGGAGAAAAAGAAAAGGGAAGGGGAAAGGGAAAGGAAGGGAAAGGAAAGGAAGGGAAGGGGAAAGGAGAAAGGGGAAAAGGGAGGGGGAAGGGAAAGGAAAGGAAAGGAAAGGAAAGGAAAGGAAAGGAAAGGAGAAAAAGAAAAGGGAAGGGGAAAGGGAAGGGAAGGGAAGGGGAAAGGAAAGGAAAGGAAAGGAAAGGGGAAAGGAAAGGAAAGGAAAAGAGAAAAAGAGAAGAGAAGGGGAAAGGAAAGGGAAAGGGAAAGGGAAAGGGAAAGGAAAGGGAAAGGAAAGGAAAGGAAAGGAAAGGAGAACAGGGATGGGGGGAAGAAAGGGGGAAAGGAAAGTTATTCTCTTACATTCTGTCCAACTCGGAGTCAACCACAGGATGGGGCAAAAAAGTCAAGATGGTGCTCGTGAAGGTATTACCCAAAGCTCCAGCTCTTTGTATCTGGGCGTTCAATCGCTTGGTTGTTATGGCCACCTTCCCTTTCTTGATTCTAGCCCCATCGTCACAGTTGTCCCTGCTTCAGGCACAGGACAGCAATGTGCGTATAGTCTTTGTGTTACAGGATGTTCTTGGAACTTGGGCTGAAGAGATCAACTTGAGATCTTGATTCAGCCACATGTACTCTTTTCTATTTTAATCTTTTTCATCCAGCTTGCATAACTTTAAAATCAAATGTTTTCCAAATACTTAAGTATCTTGGGAGACTATTTGCACAGCCGCCGCCATTCATTCATATATTGTGACTTTGCCCATTGTCTCCTTCTCTGTTTTGTTCATCCATTGACAAACTAAACAGCCTAGATTTATGTCAATTGATTTCCCGATTACAGCAATTAGCTTCAATCCAGCCTCTTCAAATCCACAGTCAGGGAGGTCTGCGGTTCACTTATTGACTGTTCAAAGTTACAACAGCCCTGGGGAAAAAGTGACTTATGACCATTTCTCACACTTACGACCATGGCAGCATCCCCATGGTCACATGATCAAAATTCAGACACTTGGCGTATTTATGATAGTTGCAATGTCCCAGGGTCATGTGATCACCTCTTGCGATCTTCTGACAAGCAAAGCCAAGATCACTTAACAACCTTATTGGTCACTAACAACTAAAGTGATTCACTTAACAACTGTGGCAAGAAAGGTCATAAAATGGGGCAAAATTCACTTCAGTGTCTCGTTAGCCACAAAAATTTGGGGCTCGATTGTGATTGTAAGTCGAAGACTACCTGGGAAAACCACCACTTCCAATACTGGCAGGACAAGCTACTCATATAAACAGAGAGCAAACCCCACACTCATTTGCACTGATGATGTTACCTAGTTGGGCGGTGAAATGTCTGCAAGCAAACAATCAAGCTCCGAGAACATCAAGGATTGTTTACCTGAATATTTTTGTGTGGAGGTATGTTGATTTTGAGTGTCAGGAGTTTTTATGGATTTTTAAAAATATTTTCATTGCTGTTTTATGAGCCGCCCAAGAGCATAGTGCATAAGATTGACAACCACGTTAAGTCTTTTAAATAATAAATAGACACATAAATAAATAAGCTGGATGTGTAATAGCAAAACACAAGCAACTGGGAAGGTTGATAATAGCAAACACATGATACAATACAATCCTTGGTTGTATAAACAGAGGGCATAGAATCAAACATGCTCGTGAAGAAGGCTCAGAAGAGGCTGTACTTCCTGAGAATACTCAGGAAGATAAATCTATCTCAGCATCTACTGTTGTCCTACTATCGCAGCACCATTGAGAGTGTCCTGACATATGGTATTCTAGCATGGCATGGAAGCAGCTCTGCAGCAGACAAAAAAGCTCTACAGAGAATAACTGCAACTGTCCAGAATATCATTGGGCCCCAGCTACCAGCCCTGGACGATATCTCTGCATCTCGCTGTTCTAGGAAGTTGCACAATATTCTCAGAGACTCTTCTCATCCTGCTTACAATCTTTTTGAACTGTTGCCTTCTGGCAGAAGATACAGAACAATCAAAACTCAGACCACACGCTTTCTGAATAGTTTTTATCCTAGAGCTACAATTGCACTTAATAATGAATTGAAGGGTCACCATCAGTGAGCTGTTGGATAGTATTACTTGGTCTGTTGTATGGATGTTTGAGTGGTTCAGGGTGGGGAATTCGTGGCGGGTGGGAATTGATATGTGTGTTGGGACTGGTCTTGAAGCGTTATGTGAATTTTGTTGTATGGGTGTACTGTGTATATACGTACAATGACAATAAATTATTATTATTATTATACAATTGTATCACAGCGGCCAGTTGTTTCGCCGGATTTGGCATTGATTACTAGTCGAGCCCCACCCAGGGGCCTAGGAAGTCGTAATGTATTTTCGAAGTATATGTGCGGAACCGAGCAGTGCGGCTTTCTGCATTTGACTGATGGTGATTTTGTCAATTTTGAGCTGTTTTAAATGTAATTCCAGTGCTTTTGGGATAGCACCCAGTGTTCCAATCACTACTGGAATTACCACTGCTGGTTTGTGCCATAATCGTTGGATTTCAATTTTTAAGTCCTGGTATTTTGCAATTTTTTCGTGTTCCTTTTCATCGACCTTGCTATCTCCTGGTATTGCAATGTCAATTATAGTCACCTTGTTGTTCTCGACCAACGTGATGTCTGGTGTATTATGCGCCAGTACCTTGTCTGTTTGTATACGAAAATCCCACAAGATCTTGACCATCTGATTTTCAGTGACTTTTTCAGGCTTGTGTTCCCACCAGTTTGTAGCAGTATGGATGTTATAATTTTTGCATAAATTCCAGTGGATCATTTGTGCAACAGAGTTGTGTCGTAATTTGTAATCAGTCTGTGCGATTTTCTTGCAGCAGCTGAGCACATGGGCTACAGTTTCATCAGCTTCCTTGCATAATCTGCATTTAGCATCATTTGAAGATTTATCAATTTTGGCCTTTATGGCATTTGTACGAATTGCCTGTTCTTGTGTGGCCAGGATCAATGATTCTGTTTCTTTCTTTAAAGTACCAGATGTTAACCATAACCAAGTTTTTTCACTGTCCACTTTGTCTTTTATTTTTTCCAGAAATTGGCCATGTAATGCTTTATTTTGCCAACTCTCCATTCTTGATTTTATCACATTTTTTCTGTATTCTTGTTTCGTCTGTTGGACCTTCAGTAGATTTTTGTTCTTTACTTCAATTAATAGATGTTCTTGACTTTCTTTTAAATAATCCGCCAATTCATGCTTTTCTTCTTCAACTGTTTGCTTTACTTGTAGTAGTCCTCTGCCACCTGATTTTCTGGGCAGGTAAAGTCTATCAGTGTCACTACGTGGATGTAAACTGTAGTGCATTGTCATTAGTTTTCTGGTGTTTCGGTCCAAAATGTCCAAATCAGCTTGTGTCCAGTTAATTATACCAGCCGTGTATCTTATGACTGGTATTGCCCAGGTATTCATGGCCTTGATGGTGTTTCCACCATTTAATTTAGATTTCAAAATTTTCCTAACTCTGTTGGTGTACTCTCTTCTAATGATAGTTTTCACTTTTCCATGTCTGATGTTATCCAACTGCAGAATGCCCAGATATTTATAGGCTTATTATTATTATTATTATTATTATTATTATTATTATTATTATTATTATTATTATTATTATTATTATTATTATTATTATTATTATTATTATTATTATTATTATTAATCACGTGAAGTATGAATACCACTTTATAAAGCCTTGGTAAGGCCACACATAGAATACTACATCCAGTTTTGGTCACCACATTACAAAAAAGATGTTTGGAAAAAGTGCAAAGAAGAGCAACTAAGACGATTAAAGGCCTGGAGAGAAAAACATATGAAGAATAGGTTGCAGGATTTGGGTTTGGCCAATCTAGAGAAAAGAAGGACTAGGGGGGGGGGGGACATGATAGCAGTATTCCAGTATTTGAGAGGCTGCCACAAAGAGGAAGAGATCAACTTATTCTCCAAAGCACCTGAAGGCAAGACAAAACAAAAAACAAAACAATGGATGGATGGAAACTAATCAAGGAAAGAAGCAACCTGGAATTAAGGAGAAACTTCCTAACAGTGAGGACAATTAACCAGTGGAACAGCTTGCCTTCAGATGTTTGTGGGTGCTCCATCACTGGAGGTTTTTAAGAAGAGACTGGACACCCACTTGTCTAGAATGGTATAGGATCTCCTGCTTGAGCAGGGGGCTGGACTAGAACACCCCCAAGCTCCCTTCCAGCTCTATTCTGATTGATTGATTGATTGATTGATTGATTGATTGATTGATTGATTGATTGATTGATTGATTGATCCCAGGATGCTGCAGCTATCGTATATACATACAGCTTGCCTGAATTTTGATATTGATTGTGGGGATGCTGCAACAGTTTAAGTGTGGAAACAAGTCACAGGCCCCTTTCTTTCTGCGCCTTTGTAACTTTGGATTGTTGAAAGTCGAGGACTTGCCTGTACTAAGATAAACCAGTCTTTATCTTTAACCCTAAACTAGTGTTTCTCAATCAGGGCAGTTTTAAAATGTGTGGACTTCAACTCCCTGAATTCCCCAGTCAGGAAGGATGAATGGATGGATGGATGGATGGATGGATGGATGGATGGATGGATGGATGGATGGATGGATATAATAATAATAATAATAATAATAATAATAATAATAATAATAATAATAATAATAATAATAATAATAATAATAATAATAATAATTAAATTAAATTAAATTAAATTAAATTAAATTAAATTATATTAAATTATATTAAATTAAATTAAATTAAATTAAATAATAAAATAAATAAAATAAAATAAAATAAATAAAATAAAATAAAATAATAAAATAAAATAAAATAAAATAAAATAAAATAAAATAAAATAAAATAAAATAAAATAAAATAATAAAATAAAATAAAATAAAATAAAATAAAATAAAATAAAATAAAATAAAATAATAAAATAAAATAAAATAAAATAAAATAAAATAAAATAAAATAAAATAAAATAAAATAAAATAAATAAATTGGATGTACAAATAGCTAAACACAAGCAGAAAGTGAACATATCAAAAGAAAGATTCTATCTGGACTTTACCCTGATACAGTATGCTCATTTTTTTAGTACAAAGTGTAAGTGTGTGTGTGTGTGTGTGTGTGTGTGTGTGTGTGTGTGTGTGTGTGTGTGTGTGTGTGTGTGTGTGTGTGTAAAAGATGGAGGGAAGGGCAGACAGAAAACCACACAAGTAATGGACTGCAAGTGTCAGGTTTTAGTAGGAAGAATCTTACTAACTCCGGAGGTGCTTCCCACCATGAAACTCCTATCATTGATATTGAAAGGATCCCAATTGTGATTCTTGGAAGAAAAAAGCATCTCAAAAGATATAGTCACTGATAACCCATCAATCACCTTTTAAAACCTCCAGTGCTTTTAAAGCATTGTCTTCATAGAAATGTTTCCTTTTTTTAATTGCAAATACTCCAGAGTTTTGTTTTACACCAGAGCAGTACGTTTAATTTATACAGGTAGACCTCAATTTACAACAGTTCATTTAGTGACCATTTAAAGTTACAACATTACTAAACATAGTGACTTATGACCGTTTTTCACCCTTACAACTTTTGGAGCATCTCTATGGTCACACGATCAAAATTCAGATGCTGGGCAACCGACTCACATTTATGACGGTTGCAGTGACTAGCTTTTGCGACCTCCTGACAAGCAAAGCCAATGGGTAAACCAGATGCACTTAACAACCATGTTATTAACATAACATTGGAGCCGAGGTGGTTAGAGTACAGTACTGCAGGCTACTTCAGCTGATTGCTAGCTGCAGTTTAGCAGTTCAAATCTCACCAGGCTTAAGGTTGATTCAGCCTTCCATCCTTCCGAGGTGGGTAAAATGAGGACCCAGATTTTTGGGGGCAGTAGGCTGACTGTAAACCGCTTAGAGAGTGCTGTAAAAGCACTATGAAGCGATATTTAAGTGCTATTGCTATAACATCTACAGTGATTCGCTTAACAACAGCGGCAAGAAAAGTCGAAAAAGGGGCAAAACTCACTTAACAAACATCTCGCTCAGCAACATAAATTTGGTGCTCAATTGTGGTCGTAAATCGAGGACTACCTTGTACGTCCTTCCCCCCAAGAAGACAAATCTCCATTTCTATTCCTGTCATGTTTTTTAATGACCTTGCTTATTTCCCTCTTTCCTGGCTGTGTAGCCAAGTGTGCATTGTTCCTTAAAGCTGATCGTCGGCTCTCTGTCTAATAATGATTTGGATGTCACAGAAGTACAAAAAAACCCCAGTTATAAAAACAGCATAATGAGAGAATGAGTATGGATTAGCAACAGAAGGATCACAGGGGGGGGGACTTGCTCTGAGCCATATTCTTTAATCAAAGAGATGAAGAACAGGAATGGAAGGTCACGCTTCCTTCTTTTCCCCTAGCCACTTAAATCTATTTTTTTTATTTAAAAAAAACATCACCAGTTCTTTACGATAATGAAAAGAGAATCCCACCAAACTCTGGTCTGCAGCAGCAAAGGAGGGAAAAAACCCCCTCTTTAGATTCAGCAAAAGAGAAAAATTAACTTTTATGGTTAGTCTTTCAAAGTGAAATGAAAGCTCTCTCTCCTTGGCAGAGTTATGTAACCTTGAATAGCCAAACTGTGCTCAATTTTTGTATCGGGGAAAATAGTACATCCATCTGGATGGTATAAAGACTTCTGCCTTGGGCAGGGGGTTGGGCTAGAAGACCTCCAAGATCCCTTCCAGCCCTATGATGCTATCCATCCATTTATTCACCCATTTATCCTAACAATTCAGAAAGTAGTCAAGGACCTATTTTCTAGGTGGAGGGTTGGACTAGATCACCTACAAGGTCCCTTCCAACTCTGTTAATCTATTACTATCTCTTTTATTCATTAAACATGAAACTCAGTCAACTGACTGGTGCTAATGGGCGATAACGTGTTGCTGCCAGCGTCCTAGGTATCAACCAAGTATCTTCTTAAAATATATGATGTTCCAAGTAGCGCAGTTTTTTGCAGTTCCACTGGTGTTATTGTAGGAAGCTTCAATGTCTTGATATATTTTATAAAATTCTTGGACATGGTACCAAGTGCCCCGATGACAATGGGTATCACTCAGTGGTGAAATCCAATTTTTTTACTACCGGTTCTGTGGGCGTGGCTTGGTGGGCGTGGCATGGTTTGGTGGGCATGGCAGGGGAAGGACACTGCAAAATCTCCATTTCCACCCCGCTCCAAGGGAAGGATACTGCAAAATCCCCATTCCCTCCCCACTCCTGGGGGAAGGATATTGCAAAATCTCCATTCCCACCCCACTCTGGGGCCAGCCAGAGGTGATATTTGCCAGTTCTCTGAACTACTCAAAATTTCCGCTACTGGTTCTCCAGAACCTGTCAGAACCTGCTGGATTTCACCCCTGGACTATCACTGTTACATGTTTCATCCATAATCGCATAGTTTCGATGGCCAGGTCACAATATGTCGTAATTTTTTCCAGTTCTTTTTCTTCAACTCTGGCGTCTCCTGGTATCTCGATATCAATAAATTTTGTTGTTGTTGTTGTTGTTGTTATTATTATTATTATTATTATTATTATTATTATTATTATTATTATTATTATTATTATTATTATTATTATTATTATTATTATTATTATTATTATTATTATTATTATTATTATTATTATTATTATTATTATATCATTCTTTTATTCATTAAACATGAAACTCAGTCAACTGAACATTTAAACATGTATCACAAATATTATTCACTGGCATTGATGATTGATACAGGTTGCTGCCAGCATCCTAGGTATCGATCAACTTGTTGTTGTTGTTGTTGTTGTTGTTGTTACCTAAAACACAAAAAGTATAAGTGGTCTTCAACTTATAAAGAGCCATTTAGTGAACATTCGAAGTTACAACAGAATTGAAAAAAGTTACTCACAAATCAGAATCAGAATAGAGCTGGAAGGGACTTTGGAGGTCTTCTAGTCCAGCCCCCTGCTCAAGCAGGAGACCCTATACCATTTCAGACAAGTGGCTGTCTAGTCTCTTCTTAAAATCCTCCAGTGATGCAGGCACCCACAACTTCTGAAGGCAAGCTGTTCCACTGGTTAATTGTCCTCACTGTTAGGAGGTTTCTCCTTAATTCCAGGTTGCTTCTCTCCTTGATTAGTTTCCATCCATTGTTTCTTGACCTGCCCTCAGGTGCTTTGGAGAATAATTTGACCACCTCTTCTTTGTGTCAGCCCCTCAAGTACTGGAATGCTGCTATCATGTCAACCCTAGTCCTTCTTTTCTCTAGACTAGCCAAACCCAATTCCTGCAACTGTTCTTCATATGTTTTAGCTTCCAGGCCTTTAATCATCTTAGTTGCTCTTCTTTGCACTTTTTTTTCCAAAGTCTCAACATCATCTTGTAATGTGGTGACCAAAACTGGATGCAGTATTCCAGGTGTGGTCTTACCAAGGCTTTATAAAGTGGTACTAATACTCCACATGATTTTATTTTGTGAGAGGATTCCACAATCATCCTTTTGCTCATACCACTAAATCCTTCTCGTCTCAGTATATAGCTCATACCACTAAATCCTTCTCGTCTCAGTATATAGCTACAGTAAGGTGACCAGATTTTAATATTTGTAAAGCGAGACACCATTGACGGGGGGGGTGGTTTCTAGGGGAGCAAGACGGGAGGGGTCCGTCTCTCTTATCCTGCAGCTTTGTGCACCCCCCCAAACACCCCCCCTTCATCGCAGCCAGGGGTGGGTTCCTACCGGTGCGGGCTTGCCTGTTCGTCGCCGCAGAAGCTGGTGGCGTTCGCGGCGCGAGGCTTCCCCCGCCCACTTTCCCCGGCCGCCGCAGGGGCGCAGAGGGCAAAAGAATGCAAATGGCAGCGTCCCGGCGGCCAGGGAAAGCGGGCGGGGGAAGCCCTGTGCCACGAACGCCAGCAACTTCTTCGGCTCTGCAGCGATGAACAGGCAAGACCGCCGCTGCCCCTCTCACTGCCCTCCCTCCCCGCCTGGCAGGAGGAGGCAGGCGAGGCAGGAGGCAAAGGGGTGTGCAGGGCAAATTCAAAGAGCGGGACTTTTTTGAAACGCCGCGGGACGCGGGACAAATTATTAAAAAGCGGGACTGTCCCGCCAAAAGCGGGACATCTGGTCACCTTAAGCTACAGGGAGTTCCATTTGGAATAGATCTGAAAATTCTCTTTAAAACTCAGAAATGGCGCCCCTGACTGAAATGAATGCATTTGACCTAAAGTGGGGGGTCTTTTCAACCTTAAGTTCATTTACATAAAGAAAAATAAATAACATTTTTTTCTATTTTCTTTCCCTTATATTGTTGCCATAACAAGTATCCCATCAGGACCAAAGGTCAAAGATGCAAAGCTGCAAACAAGAATTTTACGGCCTGAGAGAAGCCTTTGTGTACATTTCTTCCCCTTTGTTTTTGTCTCGTTCTCCGTACGAGAAAATCTGTTCAGTTTTCAATATTGAACGGTGGAACAACAAATCTCAGTGTTATGAGAGGAGTGGAGGGGGGGAGAAGCACAAATTCTTCGGGATGTGCTTTATCTCACAGTGCACGAAATATACATGGAGGGCTAAGATGCTGATGGAGGCAACATCAATTTCAATGCGGTGCCATTGGTGTAACCAAGAGAGTTGCTGCATAAACCATAAAAATAACAGATGGAAGGCCAATATCATAAAAATGGAACCACGGGCAAATTATAAACCCATTTAGGGAGTTCATGCAGATAAAACAGGAAAAAGAAGTTCATTGAAATTACAAGGACAGAGTTTCTGCAGAGCATGAAGCATAAGCTTTCGTTGCTACAAAAAAAGGAGACAAAAAGTTTTATTTTCTGCTTTGATTGCTGATACGTAAATAGCAATGAAATAAGCACTTAGACTTATGTACCGCTTCAGAGTGATTTGCAGCCCTCTCTAAGCAGTTTACAGAGTCAGCCTATTGCCCCCAATAATCTGGGTCCTCATTTTACCCACCTCGGAAGGATAGAAGGCTGAGTCAACCTTGAGCTGGATTAGGATCGAACTCCTGGCAGTCGGCAGAGTTAGCCTGCAATAGCAATAGCACTTAGACTTATATACCGCTTCATAGTGATTTACAGCCCTCTCTAAGCTGTTTACAGAGTCAGCATCTTGCCCCCAACAATCTGGGTCCTCATTTTACCCACCTCCGAAGGATGGAAGTCTGAGTCAACCTTGAGCTGGTCAGGATCAAACTGCTGAACTGCTGGCAGCCGGCAGTCAGCAGAAGTAGCCTGCAGTACTGCATTCTAACCACTCTGCCACCATGGCTCATTCTTGACTCTCAAGAGGATTCAGGCACCACCCTCTTTCCTCCTCGACTAAAATAAGAAATCTTCATTTTACTTCTATGGCAAAAGAGAGAAGAGGTCCACCATCAGCCATGGAAACATAGCCATGGCAAAGTAGGCCTACCCCACAAGGGGGTTGTTTGGGAGAAGAAATGGAAGAGAGAACGCTATTGAGCATTTGGTCCTTAAAATTGTACTCTGAAACACATTACAGGTAGTCCTTGACTTACAACCTTTCATTTAGTAACCGTTCAAAGTTACAACGGCACTGTAAACATGACTTATGACCATTTTCCACAATTGTAGCATCCTCATAGTTATATGATAAACATTCAGGTGCTTTGCAATTGACATGTATTTATGATGGTTGCAGTGTCCCAGGACCCTTTGATCACTCTTTGCAACCTCCTGACAAGCAATGTTAATGAGAAAGACAGATTCACTTAACAACCACGTTACTAACTTAACAACTGCAGTGATTCACTTAACATCTGTGGCAAGAAAGATGGTGAAATTAGGAAAAGAATCGCTTAATAACTGTCTCACTTAGCAACATTAATTTTGGGTTCCATTGTTGTCATAAGTTTAGGACTACCTGCATCTGGATTGAAATGGAATTGGGTAGTTTGGGACAGCTGGGCAGAATCTGATTACATCACATCTGTCCCAAAGAATGGCAAAACAGGAAGATTCCTTCGAGATACAAAGCTTTTGTCAGTTTTGGAAGCTATTTTTCTTTTTGCTTCCTGACTGCCAAAGAGTTTAGCCTGGGAAATTGGGAGGGTTTCTTTTTTGTTGTTGTTGGAGCGGTGGAAACTTAGTCATAGCAACATTCCTTACTCAAGGACGTTTGCCTGCACCTGCTCGGGACTGCCTGGAGATCGGATCCAGTTGAATGTGAAGATTTGGTTGGACCATGGGATGAGCTTGTGGGTGTGGGGCAGGGTTGTGAACTTTTGACTGGAAGCTTTCAGATTCTGGTTTTTCCCAGATGTGCCAACATGACATCTCTAATAAATTGGAGTTTTGAGGAACTTCCAGCCTTGGAGTTTTATTTTGTTGGGGATGTTTTCTGGAACCCTGACAGCTTTCTTGAGCACACAATGTGGCAGCCCACAGTCAGCACGCAAGCACACACCGACACGAACAATCTGTACACTCAATAAAGGTCTGATAAGGAATTCTCCTCACCAGAGAGGCACATCCAGCAGAGTAAACATTTCAAAGCCACATTTACATACTGTATTTTTCGGAGTATAAGACGCACGGGAATATAAGATACACCTTAGTTTTGTGGGAGGAAAACAAGGAAAAAAATGTTTTCTATGCAAAGCCCATTAAAAGTCATCTACTTACAGTGGGTAGAAGTAAAACAAGCCCAAAAGTGATAAGCAAAAGGAATTTCAGCAAGTATATCCTGCTTATCATCTGGTCATCCCACATAAAAGACATTCAAATAAGCAAAAGATTTATTTAGGATATCTTTTTCAATAAATTATGCCCAGAGATAACAAGTATGACAGGGACCTTGACAGACAAGGAAAGGAGAACTTTCCTATTGTACTTTTTTTCACTAAAAGGACTTCATTCTAATTAAAACTGCCATAATCATGTTTCTATTTAGATATTTTGTTGTCTAGATCTTAAAATTATCAGACACTGCAGTGGCTGCTAAAAGAAAATACTGTAAGTAGATTTGCAAATGTTGGAGAGAAGAGTTGTAAACATCCATAATATGTTTTCTTCTTTAAAAAAGGGAAATACTTCTGAGGAATATTTCTGCTTCTTTTCAGTACACTAAAGCAGATATAGGAATAATAAGAATCAATAAATAAGATTGAGAAGTAGTACTCTGCTATTTAAAAGAAGATACAAAAGCACTGGGCCTCTTCAGATAAAGCATTTATTTTAAAAAGCTTCTTCATTTTGTTGTCTAGAACAATAATAAAGCAGTCTTTAAAAAATAAGTCTAATAATTTGAACATTCTACAGACATTTATAGTTATTCACTTACCCCTTTGCCTCCAGTGCAGCAGAAAATAAAAATCTGCCTGTCTCTCCCAGCTATTTGCCTCTTTGCAGCCTAGTTTCAGTTTCACTTTAGCTAGCATGTGGCCATGCAGCCTCTCTCATCTGTGTGTGGGGAGGCTGATAATGACCAGTTTATGCTAATCGGGCTCTGGCTGTTTGCTGCAAAGAGGTAAATTGATGGGAAGCAGAGGCCAAAGGGTGGGGGTGGCTGGGTGAGTGGGGCTACATTTGATGTATAAGACGCACCCAAGTTTTCACCCTCTTTTGGGGGGTAAAAAGGTGTGTCTTATATTCCGAAAAATATGGTACCTCACAAAGAACCACTTTTCCTATAAATACTTCAAGTCTCAACACCCAAATTTGTAGCTACCTTCTGAATGCTGTCCTTTATGCTCTGAGATAGATAAGAAGAGGGAGTCAAACTATTCTCCAAAGCACCTGAGGGTAGAACAAGAAGCAGTGGATGGAAACTGAACAGAGAGAGAAGCAACTTCTCTCCTTCTTTTCTAAGGAGAAATTTCCTGACAGTTAGAACAATTAATCAGTAGAACAGCTTGCCTCCAGAAGTTGTGAATGCTCCAACACTGGAAGTTTTTAAGATGATGTTGGATAACCATTTGTCTGAAGTGGTGTAGGGTTTCCTGCCTAAGCAGGGGGTTGGACTAGAAGATCTCCAAGGTCCCTTCCAACTCTGTTGTTATTATTGTTGCTGTTGTTGCTGTTTTGGCTGTTGTTGCTGTTGTTGTTATTTATTATTATTATTATTAATAATAATAATAATAATAACAACAACAACAATAATAGTTGTTGTTGTTGTTGTTGTTGTTGTTGTTATTATTATTATTATTATTATTATTATTATTATTATTATTATTATTATTATTATTATTATTATTATTATTATTATTATTATTATTAATATACCTCCTCTCCAAGGAGCATGTCCAGTGTCACTCTTACACAATTGCCGTCCTGGCTCGGATCTTGAGCTATATTCTTCTAACAACGTCAACCTACTGCAGCTACATTTCCAAGGATCCTCAGTCAAAGTTCAGTCAGGAAGGACCTCCCACATAGAAATATATTTCCTTGATGGAGATACTCAGAGAGTTTATTGATTGGTGTCATAAATAAAGTTCTGTATTTATTTCTACCATTCTCACTGAACTGAAAAAGAATGTGATTTTAAGATGTGCTTCAAAGAGACAAGAATGTGGTGATTTTTTTGTTTGTGTTTAGTTGTGAGATCTTTGCACCTAATTAATTCATAAGTAGCCAAAGGATATGTCTTGCCTTTCATTGTCTCCCACTTGTGGTCAGAAACCAAGGAGTAACCGTATAATCAACCTATATAATATACACAAAGGTAAGATCCATTGGGCCTCATCTCTGCGTTCCAGAATAGTGTGCCAAGTACACTATTTGCCAAAAGAAACCACCCTGAATTTTGATTGAAAAATTTATTGTCACAATCAGGAAGCTGTGAGTTTGATCCTAGCTAGAGGCAGATATTTCTCTCTCTTGGCACACTGAGAATATATCTGCTGGGAAAAAAATACGCATTGGCAATAGGAAGGGCATCCGGCCAATAAACAGTTCCATTCAGTTGCCCAGACTCCACCCTGCAAGGGATTATGGGGGAGAGAGAGGGGGGGAGGGGAGGGGAGGGGAGGGAGGGAGGGAGAGAGAGAGGGGGGGGGAATATAACACACCAGTGGTGGGATTCAAAAAAATTTACTGCCGGTTCTGTGAGTGTGGCTTGGTGAGCATGGCATGGCTTGGTGGGTGTGGTTTGGTGGGCGTGGCAGGGGAAGGATACTGTAAAATCCCCATTCCCTCCCCACTCCAGGGGAAGGTTATTGCAAAATCCCCATTTCCTCCCGATCAGCTGGGACTTGGGAGGCAGCGAATAGATGGGGGCAGGGGCAGTCAGAGGTGGTATTTACTGGTTCTCCTAACTACTCAAAAATTTTCACTACCGATTCTCCAGAACTGGTCAGAACCTGCTGAAACCCACCTCTGATACACACACATATACACATACATCTATAGCAGAGAAAAAAAGAGTCTTGGGAATTAACAAGGTTGATACCATATGGTACAAAGCTACTATATAGATTTTAGTCATTCTGCTTCGGATACCATGAGGCCTTCTTCCAGAGGTAATAGAAAACCGGTCATGAGCATAGAACATAAAATGGTAGAGTTGGAAGAGATCTCAGAGGTCTTCTAATCCAACCCCCTGCTCAAGCAGGAGATCCTACACCACTCTTTTTGAAAGCCTCCAGTGATGGAGTACCCACAAAACTTCTGAAGGCAAGCCATTCCATTGATTAATTGTTCTCACTGTTAGGAAATCCTTCCTTATTTCTAGGTTGCTTCTCGCCTTGATTGGTTTCCCTCCATTGTTTCTTGTCTTGTCTTTTGTTGCTTTAAAAAAAATACCTACCCTCGTCTTTGTAGGAGCTCTTCAAATATTGGAACACTGCTATCCTTCCTTTCATTAGACTAGACATGTCCAATTCCTGTTACCGTACTGTGGACACTGGTCAAGCAGCATTGATATGCCATGTCCTGAAGAGAAGGAAGTGAACTTCCAATAATCTTTTCTGCCGCCAGCTCCTGCCATGAGCCTGATGATCAAACAGCTTCATATAAATAGAAGGAAAATCAAACGTGTGGAAGACCTACCTTGGATTATGAATTGGCTCACCTTTAACTACCTTATCAAGGTTTGCTCTGGAGCCAAAACCTTAATAGGTAAGATACCTAGCCATCGTGCCTTCCCGCTGCTAAAAATTATGCTTTAAGCATCCAAGAGATCTGATCTTAGTTCATCCCAAGGCCATCAGCCGAAGGACTGCCGTTCTTGCCCCATGAGTTGGGCTAATTTTGTTTGATTAAGCGCACGCATGGCCAATCATTTTAATGACAACACTCTATTACGCATACCCTCTAATATAACCAGGGGTTGTTCTAGATGAGGCTTTACTACTGCAGCTGGGAAGGCTAATTAGGGAGCGCTTCTTATTGTCCGTTCAATTTACATTCACAGATGGAGCTAGCCGAAAGCCAGCCAGCCTGGATTCATTGATTGATCGATCAGCACTTTATGTTCATTAAGAAGCAAAGCACGGCGCAAGGCATTTCTCCCTTGGCATCGTTTCCATTAGGTGTTTGCTACAATTTTGAACATCGATCCAGAGCTGATGCTCACTTTATTTCCTTCCCCCTGGAGGGGGAAAAATTACTCCATGAAGCGTGGATACTTTATGTACACTTTTAATAAGAAAGTGCAGAAGAGAGCAACCAGGATGATAAAGGGTCTGGAAAATAAAACATAGAAAGAGCAGTTGCAGGAACTGAGCTTGGACAGTCTAGCGAAGAGAAGGACCAGGGGTGACATGATAGCAGTGTTCCAATACTTGAGGGGATGCCACAGAGAGGAGGGGGTCAGGCTGTTCTCTATGGCACCAGAAAGCCAAACAAGGAATAACGGATGGAAGCTGACCAAGGAGAGATTCAACCTGGAAGTGAGGAGAAACTTTCTGACGGTGAGAGCGATCAACCAGTGGAACAGCTTGTCAGCAGAGGTTGTGAGAGCCCCAACACTTGCGACCTTCAAGGAGAGACTGGACTGCCATCTGTCTCAAATGGTGTAGGAACTCCTGCTTGAGCAGGGGGTTGGACTAGATGACCTACAAGGTCCCTTCCAACTCTAATAATAAATCTAAATCTAATCCAGGTACTGTGGTTGCATCCTGTTCCTGCTGATAGGTGTGAATTTGTTCTTAAGAGCTGAGATTCACCTGCATGTTACGCTCCTACCATCTGCGGATACGCACAACAGAGATGCAAATTGCAATGGGAAATTGCAAAATGATGGTTCGTCGCACAGTCAGAGAAGATGTTTAGCCTGGGTTTGGCATTTTTGTCCACCTATCGAGTCCTTCCCAAGGTCCTGGGATAGACAGATGTGGATATTTGATGGTTGTTGGGAGTATTGTCACAGCTGTTCCAAGACTTCTGGCAGGAGCCAAATAAGCTTTTCCTTTTGTTTTGTTTTTTTCTCAGCCAGCAACACAAGTTTTTTATTAGACGTTTTTGAAAGATGCAGTGTGTGCATGTCTTCAGTCAATGTCGTTCTCTTTCACGGGAAGAATATTAGAACATGATTACTGACAATACATCAATAATAAGGAGGTGGCATGTACGGAAGTGTTTAGTGGCAGAGAGAAGATGGATCTTGCTGAAGCACTAATTTCCTGAGCGGCAGGAGATGCAAGATGGCCGCTGCTGGCTGGAGAATTCTGGGAGTTGAAGTCCACAAGTCTTAAAGTTGCCAAGTTTGGGGACCCCTGGTCCAGAGACTTACATTTGGTTGCAAACATTGTATGAGCTTTCTAGTAATAATGCCCTCAGATGATCTAATTTTATCAATTAGAATAGATTACAGGAAGTCCTCGACTTATGACTGTAATGGAGCCTGCCCATCATGGTTGTAGCAATAGCAATAGCACTTAGACTTATATACCGCTTCATAGTGCTTTTACAGCCCTCTCTAAGCGGTTTACAGAATCAGCATGTTGCCCCCCCCAAAAAAATCTTATTTTAACAACCTCAGAAGATTGGAAGGCTGAGTCAATCTTGAACGGGTCAGGATCGAACTCCTGGCCGTGGGCAGAGTTAGTCTGCAATATTGCAAAAAAAAATCACTGAACCACCACAGCTCCTGTAAGTCATGACGGTCATAAAATGGGTCACCTACATCAGGGGTCCCCAACCCCCGGTCCGTAGACCCGCACCGGTGCATGGCATGTCAGAAACTGGGCCATGCAAACAAGGGAAGCCTTATCTGCAGGATGCAGGCAGCACGTAAAACCACGCCCCCTCCGGTCTGCGGAAAAACCTTTCTTCATGGAACTGGTCCCTGGTGCCCAAAAGGTTGGGGGACAGAGGTGGGTTTCAGCAGGTTCTGTTCTGTCCCAGTTATGAACGTAACACAACACCCAGTTTGTACGCACTTATTTAATACAATTAACCACTACTAATAAACGTCTTAGCAGTGAATATGCACACACCAATCTACAAGCAACCAGCTGCTAATTAATCTTCATTAACAGCTGGTATCAGTTCATAGAGTCTTAAAGCCAAGAAGAGCAATTAGGTCTTGCTAGCTTACGTAGCTTCAGAGAGTTGGCAAAATGCCTAGTTAGTTCTTGATAACCAAAACCGAAGCAGGGAAACAAATCAGAAGTTTTTCAGACACGAAGAGACATGATGATCAGATGGAGTTCCAAACGTTGTTTCCTGCAGCTTTTCAGCTGCCTCTGATGTCCTTAAGTAGACTAGGGGAGTGACCAATTAGCCCCAAGTCTTACTCCCGAGGAGACCTTCTCTGGAGTAACCATTCCTGTCTCTTAGCAGCTCTGCGAGCCCTTGCATTCAGAAGAGGAAAAGCCTCTTCTCCCTCATCACTGCTATGAGGTGCTGGAGGTTTCGAAGGCCCTGGCTGAACCTCTGCCTCTGGCACCGAGTCGTCGCCAGCCTCCTCACTGCCTGACTCGGGTGCTAGCTACATGGGCCACTGGCACAACATCACGTCGGTCTCCTCTCGAGCAGGATCCGCTATCAGCTGCACGGGCTGCTGGCGGGCCACAACAGGTTCTGACCAGTTCTGGAGAACCGGTAGCGGAAATTTTGAGTAGTTCAGAGAACGTAAATACCACTTCTGACTGCCCCTGCCCCCATATATTCTCTGCCTCCCGAGTCCCAGCTGATTGGGAGGAAATGGGGATTTTGCAGTAACTTTCCCCTGCCATGCCCACCAAGCCACACCCACCAAGCCATATCATGCCACAGAACCGGCAGTAAACGATTTTGAATCCCACCACTGTTGGGGGATGCTAATTTACATGACCAACCCAATCTTTTTACCTATTTTGTGGTGGTCATTAAGCAAACGTGATGGCTGTTAAGCAACACGCCCGTTGTTAAGTGAACCAATGATGCACTATGCACCAGCTTTACCCCAAAATGGAAGTAAGTGCAGTGTTCAGCTAAACGAGGGGTGGGCAAACTATGGCTCTTTGGGGACCAGTGGACTTCAACTCCCAGAATTCATGCATGCATGGCTGGCTCAGGAATTGCATGCATGGCTGGCTCAGGAATTCTGGGAGTTGAAGTCCACATGTCCTCAAAGAACCATAGTTTGCCCATCCCTGAGCTAAACTGTCACAAAACACAATCGCAGGACTGCAAGGCACGGTTGATGTGCAGTCTGCGCGGTGCTAGAGACTTTTAATCAGTTTGTCAATCATGCTGAGAATGTCATTCAGGAGCTTTCTTGGGCAACCTTTCCCACTGCAGTCACGTTTTGCCCGAGATAAGAAAAAAAGCAAACAGAACTTTTAATGAGCTGCCACCAACTTCAGAATGGAGAAGCAAAACCTATTATCTGCCCTGATTATCCACCAAATTGGATCGGCTCTGGCATTAAGGAACAAAAGCCTGGTAAAAAAAAACAACTCAACACTGTGAGCTTTGTCAACTGGCCAAATTCAACACCTTAGCAGCGGCCTTGGGTTAAGCAGTCTGTCTCCCCAGGGAAGCCGGCAGATTGGTGTGTTGATGCCTTGTCATTCCTTGGGGCGATTTTATTCCATTTAGCCCTTAACTTTCTGCCTTCTTCTTCAGATTCGTATCTGTACAGGTATGCAAGCTTTCGGTTTAGTTTAAAAGGCTCCTTATCCCAATTCGGTAGATAAACTTTTATCAGAGATGAGGAATTTAGAATGAATGGAGAAGCAAACAGCAGGAGGAGATCTTAGCAGGAGGCAAGAGCTTAGGGACTAAAACAGAAATCCTAGGTTTTTTCCCTCCAAGCAAGCAGCATTCTCCCACCCCCCTCAATTCTGTTCTTTTCCTGCTCCATGTTCCAAAACACTGTGCTATTACTAGAAATAAAAGGTAAAGGTTTCCCCTGTCCAGGTGTGCCTGACTCAGGGGGACAATGCTCATCTCTGTTTCTTAGCCGAGAGAGCCAGCATTGCCTGGAGACCATTTTCCGTGGTCAAGTAGCTAGTATGGCTATACGCCAAAGGTGCATGGAATGCAGTTACATTCCCACCAAAGTGGTACCTATTTATCTACTTGCACTTGCATGCTTTCAAACTGCTGGGTTGGCAGGAGCTGGAGCAAGGATGGGAGCTCACCCATCCCACAGCGCTTGGGTTTCAAACCCTGGCTGTCAACTTTCCAGCTGACAAGCTCAGCATCTTGGTGCAAAATGCAGCTGCGCGTGCCGTGGTGGGTGTTTCAAGGTACACCCACGTAACACCTATACTCCGCCAGCTGCATTGGCTGCCCATTGGTCTCCGGGTACAATTCAAGGTGCTGATCATCATCTTTAAAGCCCTACATGGCTTAGGACCAGGTTACCTCTGGGACCGCATTCTACCTCATATTTCCCTTTGACCGGTCAGGTCCCACAGAGTGGGTCTCCTCCAGGTCCCGTCAGCCACAGTGCCGACTGGCGGGGCCTAGGGGGAGGGCCTTCTCTGTAGGGGCCCCTGCTCTCTGGAACCAACTTCCCCCAGAAATCCGAATCATCCCCAGCTTGCTGGCCTTCCAAAAAGCCATTAAGACATGGCTCTTCCTGCAGGCGGGGTGAGTTTGAGACGACTTTATATCTGACGTCTCCCCCATGTATGTATGTTGTTTATATGTTTTTTTAATTAATTGTTTTTAAATTGCCTTTTTAATGATTTGTTTGGAGTTTTCATAAAATGTTGTACGCCGCCCTGAGTCCTGAGGGAGTAGGGCGGCATAGAAAAACTACCCAATAAATAAATAAATAAATAAAATCTTTAACTGCTGAGCAATTGCACTTCTATTAGTAGAAAAAAATCCCCCCTTTAATCTTAAGAAATGCCCCTTATCTCTTCTGGGGATTGGGGCAGCATTTAAGAAATACTTTGAATGCAAAAACTTTCTCTTCTTCATCAGTCCCCTGAACTACCCAGCCCAAGATCTTGAGATCTGCTCCCTTGATTCCATTCTGATGTAGGATTAAAGAGAAATAAGGGATTGTCATAGATATTGTTAACATCAAAGAATTTTTCTTTAGACACAGGGAGGGAGGGTGGGAGGGAGACGGGGAGATGGAGACAGGGAGACGGAGGGAGGGAGGGAGGGAGGGAGGGAGGGAGGGAGAGAGAGAGAGAGAGAGAGAGACTCCACCTTGGGGGGAAAAGGCAAGTATTCTGAAATTTAGTCCGTTCTGCAAGGAAGGAATGGAGACAGGGGTGAAATTCAAAAAATTTTCCATATTTTTCTGTGGGCGTGGCTTGGTGGACGCGGCAGGGGAAGGATATTGCAAAATCCCCATTCCCACCCCACTCGGGGGCCAGCCAGAGGTGGTATTTGCCGGTTCTCCGAACTACTCAAAATTTCCGCTACCGGTTCTCCAGAACCTGTCAGAACCTGCTGGATTTCACCCCTGGATGGAGAGACTGGAGTTCACTTGGAAGATACTCAGAACAGATTGCAGCAATTTTAATTTGTTTTGCACTGCACTGCATCTTTTTCCTTGTTCTATTACGGTTAAAAGCTTGCCTCTTGACTCCAATTGACAGGTTTGTTTCGAGGCCTTGGGATATTTGGAGGCATTTAGGACAGAGCAGAAGAGAATAACAAGAGAACAAGAGAATTACTTAAAGTAATCTCAATTTTGTCTGTACAATCAAAGCTGGTCTGGACTGACCCTTAAGGAAGATGAGCCCATGCTTAGGATATTTTTTTCCCCTTAGCTATCATACCCTTAACCCTTTCACTGCCACACCTGGACTTTAGTTTTCAATACGTTTTTATATTTGCATTTTTGCCCTTTTTATTAAAAATGCATGAGGATGTTGAATATTTGCATTTTTTTTCTCTTGTCCAAGTTATGTAAATAATTTGCTTATATAGCTTACTCTTATTTAGTATTAAATACTTTTTTAAAAAAACATTTTTGCTTAGGAAGCAAAAGTTTAGATTGGAACTGGAGGGAACAAGCTGGTTTAGGTTGTCGTGTCAATGAAGATTCTCAATCATCCAGGTCATGGTTGTCCCAAAGGTGCTTTTTTCAAGTAGCAACTGGACTTTCTGGTTTTTCTTTGAAGACGTTTCGCTTCTCATCCAAGAAGCTTCTTCAGCTCTGACTGGATGGAAGGATTTATACTCCTTGCAGACAGCTGGTCATTTGCTTTCTTTTAGAGCAGTGTTTCCCAACCTTGGCAACTTGAAGATGTCTGGACTTCAACTCCCAGAATTCCCTAGCCAGCTTTGCTGGCTGGGGAATTCTGGGCAACTTGAAGATGTCTGGACTTCAACTCCCAGAATTCCCTAGCCAGCTTTGCTGGCTGGGGAATTCTGGGAGTTGAAGTCCAGACAGCTTCAAGTTGCCAAGGTTGGGAAACACTGTTTTAGAGAGTCGTTGAGGCCACTTGGAGGTTTACCTGCGTCCTCAGGGTCACCTGAGTGGTGCAAATGGGTGTGGATGTTTTCTGCCCTGTGTCCTTCACTGTTGAAGACAGGCGCAGGCCTCAATGACTCTCTAAAACAGGGGTGTCAAACTGGCGGCCTGCAGCTTGGTGACCTTGAGCCAGTCATTCTCTCTCAGCCCTGGAAAAGAGACAAAGGTACACTACAGATGGTCCTAAACGTACAACATTTCACTTAGTGACCGTCCAAAATTACGACGACACTGAAAAAAGTGACTTATGACCGTTTTTCACACATAGGGCCATTGCAGCAGTGGTGAAATGCTCCCGGTTCGCTCTTACCTGTCGGTCGTCGCAGAGCCGATGGAGCTGGTGGCGGTCGTGGTGCGGGGCTATCCCTGCCCACTTCCTCCGCCCGCCTGGACGCCGCCATTTGAGTTTTGCCCTCTGCGCATGCGCAAAGCATTCTGCATGGGCAGTGGGAAAAATAACTCAAATGGCAGTGTCCAGGCGGGTGGGGGAAGCGGCGGGGGAAGCCCCGCGCCGCGACCACCACCTGCTCCATCGGCTCTGTGACGACCGACAGGTAAGAGCGAACCGGGAGCATTTCACCCCTGCGTTGCAGCATCCCCATGCGATCAAAATTCGGATGGCTGGCAACTGATTCATATTTATGATGGTTGCAGTGTCCCAGGGTCATGTGAGCACCTTTTGAGACCTTCTTATAAGTAAAGTCAATGGGGGAACCAGATTCACTTAACAACTGTGTTTTTAACTTAACCACGGTGGCTAGAAAAATCGTAAAATGGGGCAAATTCACTTAACGAATGTTTCGCTTAGCAACAGAAATGTTGGGCTCAATTATGGCCATAAGTCGAGGCACAGACGTGTCCTGGCAGTCACCAGGAATCAACAATTGATTGACACGCATACACAAAAATTTGTTTGTTTGTTTGTTTGTTTGTTTATTTATTTATTTGTTTGTTTGTTTGTTTGTTTGTTTGTTTGTTTGTTTGTTATATTTATATGCCGCTCAACTCCCAAAGGACTTTGGGCGGCTTAACAACAGCGGATAAACATTAAAAACATCTTAGAGAAAACATTATAACATCTTAAACATTATAGACATCAGAACATTAAGCATTAAAACAATTTGAATGCCAATAAACACATTTTCTACATAAGTGTTGGCAGTAAGTTAGGAAAATCCTCAACCCTAACAGATACGAAACATTTTCACACTCAGTGACATTTTAGGAGGCCCGTTCTGAAATGCAGTAGGTGGAACAGAACAGAACATAAACTAAGCTGTTTGACTTGCATTTATACATAAATGATTTATTTGTTTTGTAGATTTTTTATGCAGCCTCAGTGCCAAAGAACTGCAGGCAACAATCAACAAAAACAAATGCTAAGTAACAAAATGATTAAATCAATGCAAGAAAACAACAGAAAGATCAAAAATCATAATCGTGAACAAGAATTAATAAGATTCTTCTCCAGTCATGTATGCAGTCATTTTCTTCTTCTGTCATCTGAAATTACAGTTTGGTAACAACTTTCAGGAAACATGTAAACTTTTTTAATTATTATTTTTTCGTTCCTATCCCTCCTTTTATTCAGGAGCTCGAAGCGATGCAGTGCTCTCATCTCAGGGGTGAAATCCAGCAGGTTCTGACAGGTTCTGGAGAACCGGTAGCGGAAATTTTGAGTAGTTCAGAGAACCGGCAAATACCACCTCTGGCTGGCCCCAGAGTGGGGAGGGAATGGAGATTTTGCAATATCCTTCCCCTGCCACGTCCACCAAGCCACGCCCACCAAGCCACGCCCACAGAACAGGTAGAAAAAAAATGGATTTCACCACAGTCCCGTCTCCAATTGATTTCCCACAAGAACCTTGTGAGATGGGTTGAAAAACCACAGCAGTTATTTTTAATCTTATATAGTTTTTTATTAATTTATAATATGACATAAAAAAGAATACAAAAGTAAATATTAGGGAAATTAGGGAAGGAAAAAAAGAAGTGGATCGGCTGAAGCAGTGTTTTATTTTATTGTCCCAGAGTTCATTGGAAAGTCAGGTAAGAAGCAGGATATAGAATACGGATAGTCCTCAACTTACGATCACAATGGAGCCCAACATTTCTGTTCTTAAGTGAGACATTTGTTAAGTGAGTTTTGCCCCATTTTTACGACTTTTCTTGCCCCGGTTATTAAGTGAATCACTGTAGTGGATAAGTTAGTAACCCGGTTGTTAAATAATTCTGGCTTCCCCATTGGCTTTGCCTGCAAAAAGGTCACAAAGATGATCACATGACCCCGGGACCTTGAAACCGTCATAAATATGAACCAATTGCCAAACAGCTGAATTTTGATCATGTGATCATAAGAGATGCTGCCAAGGTCGTAACTGTGAAAAACGGTCGTAAATCATTTTTTTCAGTGCCGTTGTAACTTTGAATGGTCACTAAACAAACTACCTGTAACAGAGTTAGAAGGTCCAATCCCCTGCTCAAGCAGGAGATCATATACTATTCTGGAGAAATGGAAAAACCTCCAGTGTTGGAGCACCCACAACTTCTGGGGCAAACAGTTCTACTGATGGATTGTTCTCACTGTTAGGAAATTTCTCCTTAGTTCTAGGTTGGTTCTCTCTTTGATAAGTTTCCAATCCTTACTTCTTGTCCTGCCCTCAGGTAGTTTTGGAGAATACATTATCCCACCCCACCCCCTTTCTCTGTGAATGCCCCTCAAATATTGGAAGGCTGCTATCATGTCATCCCTAGTCCTTCTTTAATTTAAATTTCAGTGACATTCACACAACATTCCAGCCTGACCTAAAATGATGTCGGGTAGTTTAAAGTCAAGTATGGAAAGAATATAGAATAACAGAGTTGGAAGGGACCTTTGAGATCTTCTAGTCCAACCCTCAAGCTCAAGCAGGAGACCCTATACCCGTGATGGCGAACCTATGGCACGTGTGCCACAAGTGGCACGTGGAGCCATATCAGTAGGCACGTGAGCTCAGGTCTGGCACGCTGATTTTCGGGCCTTCTGGGCCCACTGGGAGTCGGGAAACAGCCTTCTTATAGCCTCCAGAGGGGGTGGGGAAGGCCCGTGTTTTGCTCTCCTCAAGCTCCAGAGGCTTTCGAGGGCCTCCGGAGGCTGGAAACATTCTGTTTGCCAACTTCCAGTTGAACTGGAAGTTCCATTTTTTTGCTCTCCCCAGGCTTCAGAGCCTTTCTAGGAACCTGTGGAGGACAAAAATGGCCTCCCCCCCCCTCCCCGGAGGCCCTCCGGAGGCCAGAAATGGCTCATTTCCCAACTTGAAGTCAGTTCAAACGGAAGCCAGCAAACGGAACATTTCCAGCCTCCAGAGGACCTCGGGGGGGGGGGGGGAGGCCGTTTTCACTCTCTCCAGGCTCCTAGAAATGCTCTGGAGCTTGGGGAGAGCAAAAAACCGGGCCTTCCGGTTCAACTGGAACTTGGCAAATAGGCCATTTTCTGCCTCCGGAGGTCCTCCGGGGGGGAGGCTATTTTTGCCCTCCCCAGGCTCTGAAGAAAGGCTCTGAAGCCTGGGGGGAGTGAAAAACGGGCGTACCATCGCGTGCCGGGAGGGGGTGGTCACATGCACATATGCAGGGGGGGCGCATGGAATTATGGGTGTGGGCATGCCTCGCCCCCCCTTTTGGCACATCAACAAAGTGACCAGATTTTTTTATTTTTAAGCAGGACGGGGGGGGCGCCTGGGCGCCGCCATTTGTTTTGCCCTCTGCGCATGCGCAGAACGCTGCGCATGCGCAGAGGGCAAAACAGCAAATGTCGGCGTCCAGGTGAGGTGGGGGGGGAGGCGGGGGGGGCTTGGATGCCTGGAGCTCGCGACAGGTAAGCTGCCGGCTGCCTCCTTTCCCCGTCTCCCGCCTCCCGTTCGTTGCTTGCCAGCCCGGCTGAAGGGGAGGCGGGAGGCGAGGAAAGGCCTCCCGAAAGGGAGGCGGGCTCCCGAAGGGCTGCCGGCTCCCGGGAGCCCGCCTCCCCTTCGGGAGGCCTTTCCTCGCCTCCCGCCTCCCCTTCGGCCGGGCTGGCAAGCAACGAACGGGAGGCGGGAGACGGGGAAAGGAGGCAGCCGGCAGCTTACCTGCTCCAAGCATCCAAGCGCCGCGGTCTCCCGGTCGCCCGCCCGGCCCCAGGGCAATGGCGGCAGCGAGGCGACAGGGGGAAGAAAGGGGAGGGGGACGAGGAAGGGCTGTTTGCACCGCTCGTAAGCTCAAAGCGGCGACGGCTCCTCGTCCCTCACCCCTCCCAACAGCAGTGGCGCCTCCGAGGGCGGGGCTAGGGATGGGGCGGGGGAAGGAGAGGAGGAGCAGCCTCCCTTCCCCCTCCCCCCAGCTTCCAGCCGCCGCCGGAGGAGTCAATAACGCAGGACGCCCGCCCGCCGCCAACGCCGCCCACGGCCGGCCCGAGCTGAGAGGCCTGCTGCTGCTGCCCCTGCGGCTGGGCCCCCAGTCCCGGCTGCCCTGGCAGCGGGAAGGCTGCGGCGGCGGCCCCGGCCGGCTGAGCCAGCGCCGGCCCGAGGGCCATCTTGGATGCAATTCCTTCCCTCGGGCCGCCCCGCCCACCGCGATGCCGGCCGTTTCGAGAGGGCAGGGCTGCATCAGGCGCCTCTTCACCGCCCTCCAGTGCCCGCCGAAAGTTTAACTCCTCCCCCCAATCTCACACGCCGCCCTTTCAGGCCGATTTTTTGAAAGAATGCCCTAGTCATGCATTCTTTCAAAAAATCGGGACTTTTTAGAGGACGGGCGGGACGCGGGACAAATCATGAAAAAGCGGGTCTGTCCCGCCAAAATCGGGACATCTGGTCACCTTACACATGAACCAAAAATTCGCCATCACTGCCCTATACCATTCCAGACATATGGCTGTCCAGTCTCTTCTTATAAATTTCCAGCAATGCAGAACCCACGACTTCTGGAGGTAAGCCATTCTACCGATTAATTGTTCTCATGAAAGTAAATTTCTGAAATGGTGGGGCTCTCTGGCCTTTCTACATTATTTTAGCATCATTGCAACTGCCCCATTTCCTCCTCCCTTTGACTGGCGGTGGGACGTTGAGATAAAAAGCTAGGAGAACAGAGAGAGAAGAATAGCTCTGAGAACTTGCAGTTTTCCTCAGTAAGTTCAAGTTCATTAACTCATGATACCCTTTTCTCCAGATTCAAGTTTTAATGATATTCTTGAAGGCTGCAGAAGTAGCATTAAAAAAATGGCAGCATTGTTTCTAGGAATAAAGCCAAGCTCATTAAACTAATAACAGGGATGTAATAAACATAAGAGTAATTCTTTTTGCAGGACACCAAACTCCAAGCCAAAACTCATCAGAGCTAGTAAAACATCTCAGCTCTGCGCCACTAAAACAAAACCACACACACACACACACATACACACACACACACACACATACACACACACAAAAACAGGAAATATATTTTTTGTCTTAGATCTCATGTATTCCTCCCCAATATCTAGATACTTCAAACAATGCAAATGAAATTGGCAAGATTTCCATAGTTTGATCAGTGTGCCAGCCAGCTAATAATGTTCTCCACAAAGGACAACATTTTGCACACGCTTTTCCCCAACAACTTTTCAGTGTGTTGCATTGCCTCTGGGCATGCTGTTTTCCTTACGCTGATTTGGAGCACACGTTTAATTTGTTTTATTGATTTTATTTAAGAAAATTTATAGGGCAGCCCAACTCAGTCTCAGAGACTCCAGGCAGCTTACAAGGATAAACGCCCATTACAAGTAGAATAAAATAAATAAAATAAAAAGCAGTAACCTCCCCACCCCACCCACTGGCGACAACAATCGCCACAAAATGAGCCACTGAATAGGTTTCATCCCACTTTGAGGTCTTCACGGCCTAACGAAAGAGTGTCAAAGTGGGGACCAATCTTACTTCCATAGGGATGATGTTCCACAGGGAGGGAGCCACCACTGAAAAGGCCCTTCTCACTGAGAAGGCCCTTTTACACCACAATGTAACAAAGATGTTGAGCTCTAGAACCGTGATGGCGAACCTATGGCACGCGTGCCACAGGTGGAACGCAGAGCCTTCTCTGTGGATACGCCAGCCGTCGCCCCAGCCCAGCTCCACTACGCATGTACGCATGCCTCCTGCCGGCCAGCTGATCTTTGGGTCTCTGCCATGCATGCGCAGGGGCGTGGCGCATATACAGGGGTGCTCACATTGTATTTTGGGGCTGTGCATGCATGCACGTGCGGCCCCCCACCCCCATGCCTCATTTTGGGCCTGGAAGGCCTCCTGCACCAACCTGGAAGCCAAAAATGGGCGGGGGGCTCATGAATGGGGGACACGTGTGCATGTGCGTGGGTGGGATGAATGCAAGGGGGCAGGGCGCATGCGCAGGGGGTCCTCGTATTGCATTTTGGGGATGCGTGCGCGCTTTGGGCATGGCATGAAAAATGTTCGCCATCACTGCTCTAGAAAGAGTGCAGAAGAGCAACAAATATGATTAGGAGACTGGAGGCTAAAACATATAAAGAAGAAATAAGATGTATTTTTGACTATGTATAAGAACTGATGTTAAGAGAAGGGATCTGGACAACACTTTGTCCAAAAATGATGTATATGTTTTGTTTTTCTTCCAAAAAAATAAAAAAAATATTAAAAAAATAAAGAAAACATATAAAGAACGGTTGCTGGAATCGGGTATGTCTAGTTTAATGAAAAGAAGGGATAGGAGTGACATGATAGCAGTGTTCTGATCTCTCAGGGATTTCCACAAATAAGAGGGAGTGAAGCTATTCTCCAAAGCACCAGAGGGCAGGACAAGAAGCAATGGGTGGAAACTAATCAAGGAGAGAAGCAACCTAGAACTAAGGAGACATTTCCTGACAGTGAAAAACATTAATCAGTGGAACAACTTGCTTCCAGAAGTTGTGGGTGCTCCAACACTGGAAGTTTTAAAAAAGAGATTGGATAACCATTTGCCTGAAATGGTATAGGGTTTCCTGCCTGAGCAGGGGGTTGGACTAGAAGACCTCCAAGGTCCCTTCCAACTCTGTTATTCTATTCTAGTCTTCTTGGTCCTGCTAGACAGACCTCCTTAAGAGAGAGGAACTAAAATATGCCTTCCCTTCCCACTCTGGTGGGTCAGGTAGATGTCAGGGGTGGGTTCTAACTTACCTCACTGCCGGTTCGCTTCCTCCCATGCTGCGTGGGCGCGCCTTGAGGGCGCAGGCGCAGTGCCGAAAAATCCAATTATTTTTTTTTAAAGCAGAAAACAAGATGGTGACCGCATGCACAGTGCCGGAAACTCGCATGCTCAGAAGAAGAAAAAATTACAAAAAATCCCCACCCCCCAAAAATGAAAAAAATTGGGAAAAAATGGCGGCGCCCACGGACCGGCACCGACCGAACTTGGTCGGTGACATTTCATGAGGTCACCAGCAGGTCGCTACCGGTTCGGGCAAACTGGTCCGAACTGGGAGGAAACCACCCCTGGTAGATTTGACTGGGAAAAGATGGTCCTACAAATAACCTGGTCCCGAGCCATGTAGGGCTTTAAAGGTGACAACCAGCACCTTGAATTACACTTATTGATTCAAAGATCAGTGGAGGGAGGTTAAAAAAAATGAAAGAAGGTGGTTGCGATCATAATATCAAAGCCCTGCCCTCTTTGGGGGGGGGGGTTTCCCCCCACCAGGATGTCAGATAAGCATTTCTCAGCAGGTTTCCTTCTCTGAAAAATGCTTCATTTGGAGTTAATTCTCTCCTGTTGCTTTCAAGGCCAACCAATAAAAATAATAAATTCATATTGGCGGAGTATTTGTAAACGAAAAGGCATCTTCTTCCTTTCCCCCTCTGCAGCATGGGGTGAATGCCAATAATATATATATATTAAGATTGCTTAGCTTTGGTCTTCATTCACATGTTATTGATCGTTTTTGTATTTTCTGCTGAAATAGTCAATAGACATAACAAATCAAATAATTTGCAACCAGGAATTGAATAGACAGGCACCACTGAATGTTAACATTCTAGCCTAAATATTGTTATATTTAATTACTAGTGATTCTCATACAGAATAACAGAGTTGGAAGGGACCTTGGAGATCTTCTATTCCAAACCTGTGTTCAAGCAGGAGACCTCATATCCGTGATGGCAAACCTATGGCATGCGTGCCAGAGGTGGCACATAGAGCCCTCTCTGTGGGCACCCGCACCGTCGCCAGCTGCTCTTCTGGTTTCTGGCGCGTGCATGCATGCCGGCCAGCTGATCTTCACACGTGTCAGGGCCCCGGAAATCCGAAGACCAGATTTCCGGGGCTCCGGTGCGTGCGAAGATCAGCTTGCCGGTGCACATGAGCACGCCGGAAACCAGAAGACTAGGTGGTCGGTTCGCGCATGTGCACTGGCCAGCTGGTCTTCAAAGTTTCCAGGGCTTTGGCACGCGCACGCATTCCAGTTTGGGCATTCGGTGCCTAAAATAAGGTGACCAGACGTCCCGATTTTGGCGGGACAGACCCGCTTTTTCATGTTTTGTCCCGCGTCCCGCCCGTCCTCTAAAAAGTCCCAATTTTTTGAAAGAATGCACGACTAGGGCATTCTTTCAAAAAATCGGCCTGAAAGGCAGCAGGCCTCTCAGCTCGGGCCGGCCGTGGGCGGCGTTGGCGGCGGGCGTGCGTCCCGCATTGTTGACTCCTCCGGCGGCGGCTGGAAGCTGGGGGGAGGGGGAAGGGAGGCTGCTCCTCCTCTCCTTCCCCTGCCCCATCCCTAGCCCCGCCCTCGGAGGCGCCGCTGCTGTTGGGAGGGGTGAGGGACGAGGAGCCGTCGCCGCTTTGAGCTTACGAGCGGCGCAAACAGCCCTTCCTCGTCCCCCTCCCCTTTCTTCCCCCCGTCGCCTCACTGCCGCCGTTGCCCTGGGGCCGGGCGGGCGACCGGGAGACCGCGGTGCTTGGATGCTTGGAGCAGGTAAGCTGCCGGCTGCCTCCTTTCCCCGTCTCCTGCCTCCCGTTCGTTGCTTGCCAGCCCGGCCGAAGGGGAGGCGGGAGGCGAGGAAAGGCCTCCCGAAGGGCTTCCGGCTTCCGAAGGGGAGGCGGGAGGCGGCTCCCGCCTCCCCTTCGGGAGCCGGCAGCCCTTCGGGAGCCCGCCTCCCTTTCGGGAGGCCTTTCCTCGCCTCCTGCCTCCCCTTCGGCCGGGCTGGCAAGCAACGAACGGGAGGCGGGAGACAGGGAAAGGAGGCAGCCGGCAGCTTACGTTTCGCGAGCTCCAGGCATCCAAGCGCCCTCCCGCCTCCCCCCCCCTCCCCCCACCTCACCTGGACGCCGACATTTGCTGTTTTGCCCTCTGCGCATGCGCAGCGTTCTGCGCATGCGCAGAGGGCAAAACAAATGGCGGCGCCCAGGCGCCCCCCCATCCCGCTTAAAAATAAAAAAATCTGGTCACTTTGGCCTAAAAGGTTCGCCATCACTGCCCTATATCATTTTGGACAAATAGCAGTCCATTCTCTTCTAAAAATCCTCCAGTGGTGGAGCACCCACAATTTTTGGAGGCAAGCTGTTCCACTGCTTAATTGTTCTAACTGACAAGAAATTTCTCCTTAGTTCTAGGTTGGTTCTCTCCTTGATTAGTTTCCATCCAATTTAGATGAGGGGATGTTCCAGGAGATAGGCTCAAGATCCAGAAGGATCTCGACAGACTTGAACACTAGGCCCTATCTAGTAAAATGAAATTCAATTCTCACTTAGGCAAGAAAAACCAAACACACAGGAAATAAAATAGGTGGTGCCTGGCTCAATAGCAGCAACTGCAAGAGAGATCTAGAAGTCCTAATGAACAGCTACTTAAATATGAGCCAGCTGTGTGCTGATGCCACTAAAAAAGCCTATTCAATCCTAGGCTGCATTAACAGAGGAATAGAATCAAGATCACATAAAGCATTAGTACTGCTTTATAATGCCTAGGTAAGACCACACATGGAATAGTGCATCCAGTTTGGTAACCACAATAGAAAAAAAAAGTTGACACTCTAGAATAGGGGTGTCAAACTCAAGGCCTGGGGGCCAAATGCGGCCCGCAGTGTGCTTAGATCTGGCCCGCAGGCCCACCCTGGAAACAACAAAGGACCGGCCCGTGGTGCCTCTGTCAGCAAAAACGGAGCTCTGGGAGGCTGCGTGCGGCCCTCCACTCCGTTTTTACTGGCAGAGAGCTGCAGGAGACTATCGTGGGCAAAAATGGTGCCCAGGAGGGCAGTCGTGGCCGAAAACTGACCCTCAATGAGTGACATCAAGCTGGCCACGCCCCCTGGCCACACCCATCCCCCCCCCCTAGGTCAAACACAACCCTGATGCGGCCCTCAATGAAATCAAGTTTGACACCCCTGCTCTAGAAGGAGTGCAGAGAAGAGCAACAAAGATGATTAGGGGACTGGAGGAAACTTATGAAAAATGGTTGCAGGAACCCGGTATGTCTAGTCCAGGGGTCGGTAACCTTAAAAACTCAAAGAGCCATTTGGACCCATTTCCCACAGAAAAGAAAACACCGGGAGCCACAAAACCCTTTTGACATCTAAAATGAAGATAACACTGCATATATCATTTTTTTTACCTTTATGTGATGTATAAAAAAACTATAGTGTGTTGCATTTATGAAATAAATGACCTGCTACAGAGAAAACACATTTTTATTTCTGCAACAAAAACATTTTAAACTCCGAAAAAAAAGATGGGTCACAAAGCTCAACAAATCACGTGCCGGCGTGTGTTGCACATTGGCGGTTGTGATGCATGTTTTGAGCGACAGGGAGCCACAGCAGAGGGATGAAAGAGCCACATGCGGCTCCAGAGCCGCAGGTTGCAGACCCCTGGTCTAGTCTAATGAAAAGAAGGACTAGCAGTATGACATGATAGCAGTGTTCCAATATTTGAGGTGATCCGCAAAGAAGAGGGGATCAACCTATTCTCTTCTCTCCATCCGTTACTTCTTGTCCTGCCCTCAGGTGCTTTGGAGAATAGGTTGTGTGCTGAGGTATTCTGGGAATGTAAGTAAACAAAACTTAAAGTGGCCAAAGTTGGACACCCCTGATCTAGAGAGTGGCCCAGACCTTCTACCCTTGATCTAGACCAGGAGTGCCAAACTGGATTTCTTCGAGGGCCAGATCAGCATTGTAGTTCTCTGCGGGCCAGCTGGGAGTGGGGGCAGGAGATGGGACGCATGCCTCCTGCAGCACTCTGCCAGTCGGAAACGGGCTGTGGGGGGCCTCACATGGCCCCCGTGGCCCATTTTCTGACTCCACGGCCTCCTGCAGCACTCTGCCGGCTGAAAATGGGCCGCAGGGTGGCATGCGCCCTCCCCACCATGCCCCCTTTTGGCGAGCAGAGGCAACGCGAGCCGGTCCTTTGATATTTCCAGGCTGGCCCTGTGGGCCAGATCTAAGCACCCCGCGGGCCACATCCGGCCCACAGGCATTGATCTAGACATTGGCCCAGACTTTCAAAAGGTCTTGAAGACACGGCTATCCCCAGGCATGGGAGGTCAGAGGATCATCTGGAATCTATGAATTGTTTGCATTGAAATGGCTGCATTAACATTTCTTTCTATTTGTGGTTTTTAATCTCGACTTCTGCTTGTCTGCGTCTCTTGTACTTTTGGGTCTTTTTGCTGCTCTTTTTCTTGCTGTTAGCTACTCAAGGTCATTGTTGAAGAAGGGCAGCTATATCAATTGAATTAACTAAATAACAACTAACAGCCTTGTGGTGCCTGAATTGGCAAATGCAAACTGATGCATGCTAAAAAAAAGAGAGAGAGAGATGGCAAGAATCACATCCTCAGCCATCCCAAGTTACTTTTTATATCTCATTTCTAGTATTTCAGTGCCATCTGGTGTTCAGTTCATTAAACCCCTGAAAGCTTTGATCAAAGGACTGTCACACTGATGGCAGAACATATTTCAAGTTTAAATGTCCAAAGCTTTGCCATGCCCTTCAATCTTTGGCAAGGCAATGAGATGCATTTCTAAATCCTGCTTGGTTTGGCACCCACGCAGCTACCGCCCCCCCAGAATCTCATCTTTACACATGACTGCTGCCCAACAAATGCCTACAACTCCTGGCATATCATGTAATGAAGGGAGAGAGTAAACAAGGGGGAAAACATGAAAAAAAGGTACAGAAGCATTTCAATAAACTTGCCAGCTGGCTCTTCGGTGAAATAATTAAACAGGGAAACGTATATGTTTTACATGGCATAATCTAACCTGACCCTGGCAACATTTTACAGAATCTCAGTAAGGGTGGCAGAAAAATGAGGGGTAGGCAACAGGCTGGATTTATGTATTTATTGGATTTATAAAGCTGCCTAAAACCAACTTTGCTCTTCTCACTACCCTTTCTCACCATGTGATGGGATCCTTGAAATTCAAACTGGGCAACTTTTACATGGGTGGACGTCTACTCCCCAAATTCCCTATCTACCACACTTCCATTGAGAACCTGTATACCGCCCGGGTCAGAAAGAGGGATGAGAAAATATCTACAGACCCCTCACATCTTGGACATAAACTGTTTCAACTTCTCCCCTCAGGACGCCACTATAGGGCATTGCATGCCAAAATAACTTGATAAAGGTTTTATGCCTAAGGGTATTTTATCCATGTAGTAGAGCTGTATTACTATTATCCTTCTCATCTTTTCTACTATCTTCTCCATTGGTATCTTATGATTATATACTATGTTGTTTGTGTGTACACTGAAAGCTTGTGCACTGGACACAAATTCCTTGTGTGTCCAATCACACTTGACCAATAAGTGTTCTGTTCTGTTCTGTTCTATTCTATTCTATTCTAATCCCATGCCAACCCATCCCACAGGTAGTCCTCGACCTACAACCACAGTTGAGCCCCAAATTTATGTTGATAAGTGAGCTTTGCCCCATTTTATGACATACCTTGCCACAGTGGTTAAGCGAATCACTGTAGTTGATAAATTAGTAACACCTTCGTTAAGCGAATCTGGCTTCCCCATTGATTTTGCTTGCCAGAAGAAAATCGCTAGAGGATCACATGAGGCATGGCCGCACGGCATGGGAGGAAGCGAACCAGCAGCAAGGTAAGTTAGAACCCACCCCTGCCCCAAACCATGACAAAAATTGTTTCTAGGCTGTAAAATCCAACGTCAGAGAAAGGAGAAACTGATTAAAAATAGGAAGTCAAGTACTTTTATTAAGTAGATTTAATTTCAATGAAATGGATATGGGATTTCATTTAAATTTTTCATCTGGTCTTGCTTATTGCTTTTGGCTGCGCAGCCCTTCTCAAGTGCTATTTCTGTTCAGAAAAAGTCAGAAATTTACCAGTAGAGAAAATAATTGGCCCACCGATAACCGGTTTGCTTCATGAGCAAGGAGAAATATATATTTCACTACGGCATTATTAGAAAAATCAAGGGAAATATACTTTGAGGTGAGAACATCCAACTATGGAATTGTTTTCTGTTTGTTTTTACACTTTGCTTAGTCTGTTGTTACAATCAACATACTAGCCAAGATTGTTCTAGGACCGTGGTGGCGAACCTATGGCACGCGTGCCACAGGTGGCACACGGAGCCATAGCGGCCGGCACGCGAGGGTTGCCCACCGGCAAAATATACTTTTCCGCACTTCCGGTTTGTCCGTTTTGTAGTTTCTTGCATTCCGGAGCTTCAGGGAGCTTCCCTGAACCCTCCGGAGTGCAAAAAACAGTACACCGGCAAACCGGAAGTGCGTTTTTTCGCACTTCCGGTTTGCCGGTTTCGTCGTCCCAGGCTCCGGTAAGCCTTTGCGCGGGGGTGGGGGTGTGTGCGCATGCGCAGGGGGCAGCATGGGGGGGTGTTGTGCGCATGCATGGGGGGAGGGAATGGGTGTGGGCACACAAGCGCGTGCGAGCGCGCCCCCTCCCTTTTTGGCACGCGAGCCTAAAAAGGTTCGCCACCACTGTTCTAGGAGGTGGCAGAACAGAGCTACCTTGGGTGGTCTTGAAAGAAGCTAAACAAAAAATTCTCACAGAATTTAAGGATCAAAAGGAACCTTTGAAGTCATCTAGCCCAGGGGTTCCCAATCCCCAGGCCACAGTTCACTGTGGCCTATTCGGAACTGGGCCGCATGAAAGGCAGGCCAGTGCGCACATACGCGTTTGCACACGCAGCTTTACTTTTTTTAAAAAAAATAGTCTTTATTAAATTTTTACAATAAGAAAAAAACAAACAAAACACACAAACACAAACAAGTACAAATATTTACAAACAAGAAGAAATAATCCAATACTTTAACAGTGTTGTCAAAGTGTTTGTTTCGTATCTATATCTATATATACATTTTAAGTACATTCCGTATCATAATTGTCGGTGAATACTTTTGCAAGTGCGTGCCCCAAAAGCTTCTCTTCTCTGTGCGCCGGCCCGCCACACGCCTCTCCCCCTCCCCAGATGGGCCACCAAGCCGCCTGCTCACCATGCTCCAAAAATGAAGCATTCTAGTCCAGGCATTTGAAGCCAGAGAACCCACTTACCAGTTAACCAATTAAGCCCCAGCATTCTGGAGTTCAACCAACTCCAAACCAAACTTGCAAATTCCATGGGAATTCGCTTCCTCGGAATTGAATCCAACCCCCTTGTTCAGCCTAAAGACCTGTTGGCATCTGTTTGACAGTCCCTGTCCTTCTTCAGTTCTTTTGACAGATTAACAGTTGGACGGGACCTTGTAGGTCATCTAGTCCAACCCCCCACACAAGCAGGAGACCCTACACCAGTGGTGGCGAACCTTTTTTGGCTCGCGTGCCAAAAAGGGGGGGGCGCGCTCGTGCGCGCTCGCGTGCCCACACCCATTCCCTCCCCCCCACGCATGCGCACAACACCCCCCCATGCTGCCCCCTGCGCATGCGCACACACCCCCACCCCCGCGCAAAGGCTTACCGGAGCCTGGGACGACGAAACCGGCAAACCGGAAGTGCGAAAAAAACGCACTTCCGGTTTGCCGGTATGCTGTTTTTTGCACTCCGGAGGGTTCAGGGAAGCTCCCTGAAGCTCCGGAATGCAAAAAACTACAAAACGGACAAACCGGAAGTGCGGAAAAGTGCACTTCCGGTTTGTCCGTTTTGTAGTTTTTTGCATTCCGGAGCTTCAGGGAGCTTCCCTGAACCCTCCGGAGTGCAAAAAACAGCACACCGGCAAACCGTAAGTGCGTTTTTTCGCACTTCTGGTTTGCCGGTGGGAAACCCTCGCGTGCCGGCTTCTATGGCTCCGCGTGCCACCTCTGGCACACGTGCCATAGGTTCGCCACCACGGCCCTACACCATTTCAGACAAATGGCTCTTCTTGAAAGCCTCCAGTGATGAAGCTCCCATAACTTCCGAAGGCATCTTCTGTTCCATTGGTTGATTGTTCTCACTGCCAGAAAATTTCTCCTTATTTCCATGTTGAATCTCTCCTTGTTCAGTTTCCATCCATTATTCCTTGTCTAGCCTTCAGGTGCTTTGGAAAATAGCTTGACCCCTTCCTCTCTGTGGCAGCCCCTCAAATATTGGAAGACTGCTATTATGTCTCCCCTGGTCCTTCTCTTCACTAGACTAGCCATGCCCAGTTCCTGCAACTGCTCATTGTATGTTTTAGCCTCCAGTCCCCTAGTCATCTTGGCAGGAGTGGGTTCTAACTTACCTCGCTGCCGGTTTGCTTCCTCCTGCGCCGCGTGGGCGTGGTGCCAAAAAATCCAAAAAAAATCCCCCCAAAAAAGCTGAAAACAAGATGGCGACGCATGCGCAGTGCCGGAAACTTGGCTTCTGCACATGCGCAGAAGAGGGAAAAAACAGAAGAAAAAAACCCCAAAAAATCCAAAAAAATAATAATCCAATTTTTTTTTTAAATGGCGGCGTCCACAGACCGGCACCGACAGAACTGGCACCGTGATATCACCAGCGGTTTGCTACCAGTTCTATAGAACTGGTGTGAACCGGGAGGAACCCACCTCTGCATCTTGGTAGCTCTTCTCTGTACTCTTTCCAGAGTCTCAACATTTTTTTTATAGTGGGGTGACCAAAACTGGATGCAATATTCTATTCTGTGGTCTTACTAAGGCTTTATAGAGTGGTATTAGTACCTCACTTGATCTTGATTGTATCCCTCTGTTAATGAAACTTAGGATTGCCTTGGCTTTTTTGACTGCTGCCGCACACTGCTGGCACATATTTAATTGGTTGTCCACTAAGACTCCAAGATCCCTCTCATCAGTCTTTAGAGAAGCTGCCTGCAGGAGTGAAGTTGCCAGAGATGACAACTCTTAGGCGCCTGCAGTTCTTCCTGTGAAGTAGTTTCATAAATAACTGCAGTGACAGGGAGGCCATTTATATTCCTGGGTGAGCTTTTAGAGAGATAAATTGCTAATATTTCTATTATGGGGACAATTACACTCCCTATCTTTGTTTCCCGCTTGGAAGATTAATACTCATTCACCCTAGAGAAAGGGTGGTGGGTTTGTTTTCATTTAGAGTCTGTTGGTTCAAAAATTCTGTGCAGCATTCTGGATAATTGGCCTTGTTCCTAGGCTTTCCCACACGTGCGCAGTCTGGAAAGCCACTCCAAAGAAATTAATTCTATCAGAAAACATTAGATGGAAAGATCCATCATCAAGGTTGACGAAGGAAAGTGAATTCTGGATGCAGAGACAAAACGTTGCACAATTCTACTTTTTAATCAGTATTGCTGCAGAATTAGGCTCTTTTCCATGCACCCTGAAAAAAGAATAAATTAAGAGATTGGGGTTTTTTTTTAATGATCAACACTGATTTCATGTGAAAACACAACAGATCTTACAAATGCTATCAGACTGCATCAGTCATTTGCTGGTGTTGTAAGTTTTTAAAGTATTTATTTCCTTAATATTAGAGACTAGCTAAATACCAGTGCTTCGCTACGAAACTATGTGATGGGGCTTGATAAATTGACATTTAAAGCTTGGAAATTAATGAGTAGTTAAAAAAGGGACTGTATTATTTCATTAGAGATGGTAAGCTAAGTTTCTGTTACAGATAATCGTGCCTACCGTTCCTGTCCAATTGCACCCAAATATTCATAATTCTAGTACTCATAATCATGCTTGTACTATTATATATATATACAATCATGTTTATACTTTGTGTATACTTTGCTTGTTATCATATACGCTTGACAAATAAAATAAATAAAAAATAAATAAATTATTTGGAGTAGGGTAAAAGAAAAATAAAAAGGTGCAAACTAGTGGTAATATTTTTGAATATAAGCCTGATAATAGAAAATATGAAGATTAAAAATATGTAACTTTTAAATATGTTTTGTATGGGGGGGAAAAGAAAAGTAATATTTTTAGTATGTTTGATGATAGAAGATGTTTAATTTAGTATTACATAAGTATGAAAAATTGTTCATTGAAATAAGGATAAAATATATGTATGAATAACATGTAGAAATGAAGTTATACAATAATATAAGAAAAGATGAAGATTGAAAAATAGAAAAATATAAAGATTGAAATATGCAATATATTTTTGAATAAGTTTGATATTAGAAAAGATGAAGATTGAAAATATGTAACTTTTAAATAAGAAACGTAGAAATGAATTTATATGTGTTGGGATATAAGATAAAAATTAGTGTTAACGTGTATGTTTAATCAATTCACTAGTATTATATAACCATGAATAAATTGTTCATTGTAATGATAAAATATATGTATGAATAACATGAAATGAAGTTATAAAATAGAAAAGATGAAGATTGAAAAATAGAATAAAATATAAAGATTGAAATATGTCATTTTGAAATACATTTTGTAAGGGGAAAAATAATGATGTGGAAAAGAGGCTAAAGAAATTATAAGTTGATCTTTGATTAATGTTTAGGAAATAAGGGAAGTAAAAGATATCAATATTAGAAATATATAAGTTGGGAAATGATCACATCTTTGTTGAAATTAAAATAGGGAGGGAAATAAGAGGGGAAAAAGACTAAAGACAGATATTAAAAGGAAAAGAAATGTGAGAGATGTATTGAAAATGAAATGATAATGGATTGTAATTAAAAAAAACAAGAAGTATTGTTAAGAATATTGTGTGGATGTATGAAACTCAGAAAGCAAATGCTCATGACATGAGATGCTGAAAGACCAAAAACAAATAAAATTTATTGGGGGGGGGGGAGAACTGGCCATGGGAGAAACAGGCAGCTTCCCTTACTTGTGTTTTCCTAATCACATCTGTAAATCTTTTCCTGCGTTTTTTTGCCTCTTTTCCCTTTAACTGGTGTTACAGTAGAAGGAACAGATTCGTCTGAACTGAGGAGGAAAATAAGGGGGGGGGATCTGTCTCTGCCTACCAGCATCCATTGGTATTCATCTGGCTAGCATCCTGTTCGTGTGTTCTTCATTTAGAATAGAATAGAATAACAGAGTTGGAAGGGACCTTGGAGGTCTTCTAGTCCAACCCCCTACACCACTTCAGACAAATGGTTATCCAACATCTTCTTTAAAACTTCCAGTGTTGGAGCATTCACAACTTCTGGAGGCAGGCTGTTCCACGGATTAATTGTTCTAACTGTCAGGAAATTTCTCCTTAGTTCTAAGTTGCTTCTCTCCTTGTTTAGTTTCCACCCATTGCTTCTTGTTCTACCCTCAGGTGCTTTGGAGAATAGCTTGACTCCCTCTTCTTTGTGGCAACCCCTGAGATATTGGAACACTGCTATCATGTCTCCCCTAGTCCTTCTTTTCATTAAACTAGACATACCTAGTTCCTGCAACTGTTCTTCATATGTTTTAGCCTCCAGTCCCCTAATCATCTTTGTTGCTCTTCTCTGCACTCTTTCTAGAGTCTCCACATCCTTTTTGCATCATGGTGACCAAAACTGAATGCAGTATTCCAAGTGTGGCCTTACCAAGGCATTATAAAGTGGTATTAACACTTCACATGATCTTGATTCTATCCCTCTGCTAATGCAGCCCAGAACTGTGTTGGCTTTTTTGGCAGCTGCTGCACACTGCTAGCTCATATTTAAATGGTTGTCCACTAGGACTGTGTGAGAGAGTTGAGGGGTGTTTGGAAACTCAAACAGTATTTGCTGTGTGAGCAAGGAGACAGGAAGGAGTCTGTGTGTGGCTTAGCTCAACTGTTCTGTAGTAAAACTGCTTGCTGCTGGGAAAGCAAAAGAAAAACTGAAACTCCTCCACTTGTGTTTTGCATTTGGATCAGATTTCTTTTCAGGTGGGGAAGGGGGAGTAGAACTCCTTAGCATCAGAGCTTGTTAATAATAATATAAGAAATACTCATGCTCCGATGGTCATTGTGAAAAATCCTTTCTTAGTGAGCACCTAGAAGGCAAGAGGAACATACGTGGCAAATTTCAAGTTTGTAGGCTTTACGGTTCTGGAGTTTTCGTGATTAATATGTTAGTGGTTTTCGCTTTTATATATGGTATATAGATTAGATCACCCTCTAGTGGAAACTGGAATGTCATACTTATATCCCTTGAAAGATATAAGCCAGAACAGATACCGTATTTTTCGGAGTATAAGACGCACCGAAGTATAAGACGCACCATAATTTTGGGGGAGGAAAACAAGGAAAAAAGGCCTCTGCTTCCCAGTAATTTGCCAAACAGCAAACAGCAAAGAGCACTGATGGTATACACTGTTTGCTGTGTATTTCTATGCATGTGTGCTTGACCCATAGAAATAGCAAAGAATTGGAGAAATGTACATTATGGCAGTATATTAATCCCAGAAAGTTTTCTTAAATGTAATCACACTAACTCCTCCCAATTATTTAAATAGATCTACTCCAAACATGACTAAGTCAGGGTTTAATTCAGCTGCCCTATTTTAATACTAATACTTAATACTAAAACAGGACATTTCAGATTATACTTTTACAAATCTTTAAAATTGATGTGGCTTTCTGGAAGGCTTTCTGCTATTTAAAAGAAGATACAATAGCACTGGGCCTCTTCAGAGCAAGAATTTATTTTAAAAAGCTTCTTCATTTTGTTAAGTTGTCTAGAACAATAATAAAGCAGTCTTTAAAAAATAAGTCTTATAATTTGAACACTCTACAAACATTTAACAAAATAACATATTAACAGAATCTGCCTCTACCTAGGATAGAACTCACAACCTCCTGACTGTGAGGCAAGAGCTCTACCTCTAAGCCACAGTAGCTGTAGCTTATCTCCTTGCAATTTCAGCAGTGTAATATTGCCACCAGTTTATCTCCTAGCATTTTGTCTCATTACAGCCACCGTAGTTAGTTTCATTTTACCACGTGGCTTGCAAGCCTGTCAGCTGTAGGTCGGGAGGCAAGTCATCTCTTAGTGTGCTAATAAGGCTTTGCCCTGTTTGCTGCAAAGAGGTAAATTGTTGGCAGGCAGAGGCCAAAGGGTGGGGGTGGCTGGGGCTACATTTGGTGTATAAGACGCACCCAAATTTTCACCCTCTTTTTGAGGGTAAAAAGGTGCGTCTTATACTCCGAAAAATACAGTAACTTGTGATTTTGGATACTCTGAATTGGATGCTAAGATTTGGGGGGGGGGGTTTCAACTGCTCTGTCGCAGGAAGCCCTAAATCAGTTTTCTCAAACTTGGCAACATGTGACTTCAGCTCCCAGAATTCCCCAGTCAACCTGTTGAAGTTCACATGTCTTAACGTTGCTATGTTTGAAAAACACTTGACATAAATGCTCCCAAAAACCTTTTCCCCTTAACTTCCAACAAATTGCACAGCACAACGAATTGGACAAACTGCACAGTATCAATCTTTTCCCACCATTTGTTTTACAGAAAAAAAGATATATATTTGAAGAGGACACCCAAAGGTGTCCACAGGGAGAGAGTCCAAAAAGTCAAAATTGACTTATATCCTGTCAGTACTAATTTCATAAATAACTCAAGGAGGCAAACATATCCAACACACCTCCTCCTCCTAATTTCCCTGTAACACACAACCGTGAGGTGGGTTGGGCTAAAAGAAAGGGGCTGGCCCCATGTCATCCAGCTGTCTTTCATGCCGAAGGTGGGACTAGAACTCAGAGTCTCCTACTGATTGGCTCAAAGTCATCCAGCCAGCTTTCATGCCGGATTAGAACTCAGCATCTCCTGGTGGCATTTCACCACGTGTAAAAAATATGGCTTTTTTACCTCACGGTTGGAGCCTCTATTTTGAATCCACTCCGAGAATACCCGAGGAACTCTAGGAACAAGCAATCACTCTGCTCTTGAACATGGAGGCTTTATTTTGCTAGACCATGACTTACCCAAAAATATTGCAAATGTTGAACTATCCACAGATTAACTAAGTTTAGTGTATCGGGAAAATTTAAATATTTATTTTTATTTTGCCTTTATTATTTTTATAAATAATGCAAGGCAGTAAATATTATTTTTCTTTTGCTTGTTTTTTCTCTTTGTTTCTGTACACTTTTTTATTATTATTATTTTTCTTTACTGTCCCTTCTTTCGGAGTTTAGCTTGTATTCTCTTTTAGGATTGTTATTTAAACTTTCAATAAAATGTTTTTTTTCCACTGGAAAAACAATGAGATAGATCAAAAACAGAGGCAGGATAAAGGTCAGCATTTCTCCATTTTAGAAACTTTAAATCATGTCTTAAAGTTGCCAAGTTGGAGAAACGCTGAAAAATCATAGCACATCTGCAGTGCATTGCTCAGAAACTACCTTGAAGCTGCAACCATTAGAATAGAGAATAGAACAGAGTTAAAAGGAATCTTGGAGGTCTTCTAGACCAACCCCCTGGCCAAGCAGGAGACCCTATATCTGTGATGGCGAACCTATGGCACGCATGCCACAGGTGGCACGCGGAGCCATATCTGCCGGCACGGGAGCCATTGCCGTAGATCAGCTCCAGCATGCATGCGCGCGATGGCCAGCTGATTTTCGGCTGGCCACGCCCCGTCCCCTCCCAGGAGTCTCCACGCGGCCCGTTTTGAGGTAAGTAAAGTGCTCATGCGGAGGCTCTGGGAGGGCATTTCGGGCCTCTTGGGGGGTGGGGGAGGCCGTTTTCATCCTCCCCAGCCTCCAGGAAAGCCTCTGGGTTAAAAATGTGCCTTCCAACCCCACCAGAAGTTGGGAAACGGGCCGTTTCCTGCCTCCAGAGGGCCTCCGGGGGGGTGGTTGGGGAAGGCCATTTTCACCATTCCCAGGCTCCTAGAAAGCCTCTGAAGCCTAGGGAGGGCGAAAAACGGGCCTACCGGCCCACCGTGCCATCATATGCCCAAAGCGGGGGGAGCTTGGGGGGTCACGTGCGCATGCATGGGGGGCGGGGTGCATTGAATTATGGGTGTATCCACACGACACGCATCCACACGACACACACACACATACTGCTCCCCCACTTTTGGCACGCAACGGCAAAAGGGTTAGCCATCACTGCCCTATATCTTTCCGGACAAGTGTTGGAGCATTCACAGCTTCTGGAGGCAGGCTGTTCCACGGATTAATTGTTCTAACTGTCAGGAAATTTCTCCTTAGTTCTAAGTTGCTTCTCTCCTTGATTAGTTTCCACCCATTGCTTCTTGTTCTACCCTCAGGTGCTTTGGAGAATAGTTTGACTCCCTCTTCTTTGTGGCAAGCCCTGAGATATTGGAACACTGCTATCATGTCTCCCCTAGTCCTTCTTTTCATCAAGCTAGACATACCCAGTTCCTGCAACCGTTCTTCATATATTTTAGCCTTCAGTCTCCTAAACCCACATACCTGGGAATTATTCAGGCTAAGAAATGCTGCCTTAGCCAATAAGGTTCTGCCTAGAGATATCCTATCTTGATAAAAAGTAAGAACACCATACACCACAAAGAAAAGGCCGCCTTAGTTCTGGTTGCTTCTCTCCTTGATGAATAGAATAGGAATGAGTGGGAATGGGGGGGGGGGGAGAATAGAATAGAATAGAATAGAATAGAACCTTGGAGATCTTCTAGTCCAGCCCCCTGCTCAAGCAGGGGAACCTATACAATCTCAGACAAGTGGCTGTTCAGTTCTTTCTTAAAAATCTCCAGTGATGGAGCACCCACAACTTCTGAAGGCAAGCTGTTCCACTGCTTAATTGTCCTCACTGTTAGGAAGTTTCTCCTTAATTCCAGGTTGCTTCTCTCCTTGATTAGTTTCCATCCATCCTTTCTTGTCTTGCCCTCTGATGCTTTGGAAAATAGGTTGACCCTCCCTCCCTCCCTCCCTCCTTTCTTTCTTTCTTTTTCTTTCTTTCTTTCTTTTTCTTCTTTCTTTTTCTTCTTTCTTTCTTTTTTCTTTCTCCTTTCTTCCTTCCTTCTCTTCTCTTCTCCTCTTCCTCTCCCTGTCATTCTATCCCTCCCTCCCTTCCTCCCTTCCTTCCTTCCTTCCTTCCTTCCTCCCTCCCTCCCTCCCTCCCTCCTTTCTTTCTTTCTTTCTTTCTTTCTTGAATTAGAATAGCAGAGTTGGAAGGGACCTGGCTTGTTGCTCTTCTCTGCACTCTTTCTAAGGTCTCAACATCCACAGTCCCTCGTTGGCGAGGCAGGGAGGCGTCTCTATCTTTGGGTGGGTGGGAACCGGAACGCTGACGAAAGGAAGGAGGAAAGGCCATTTCAGCCGGAAAGAAAGGAAAGAAATGCAGTTACTCACTTAAGGCTCCTCCTTTGGACAGCTGACAGCGATCCTGCTTGAGAAGAAAACAAAGCGCGAAACATGTCCGGGCGTGACTCCGGATTGCAAGACCCCGAGGCAGCCTCGGGTTTTTCCGACCTGAGCGACTCCGAGTTCTTGCAGATAGAAGAGCCGAAGATCGGGTGAGCGGCAGGGTTGCGTTCGCGTGACGGGCTGGACCCAGTTCACAAAACCTCGGTTTGAGTCCCGTCCCTGGTGTGCGCGGTCTCCAGAGCCACCCAGGAACTTAACGGGCTCGGTTGCGCCGTTTTCTTTTTTGTTTCGTTTTTATGG